>PVKP010011522.1:0-61104 GCA_004027715.1 Plecturocebus donacophilus | reverse complement strand
CAACCTTTGCCTCAAGTGACTCTCCTGCCTCAGCCTCCTGAGTAGCTGGGACTACAGGCATGTACCACCACACCCAGCTAATTTTGTATTTTTAGTAGAGTCAGGGTTTCACCAAGTTGGCCAGGATGGTCTCGACCTCTTGACCTCATGATCTGCCCACCTCAGCCTCCCAAAGTGGCTGGATTACAGGCATGAGACACTGCACCCGGCCCTGGGATTACAGGCGTGAGACACTGCACCCGGCCCTTCCTTCATGTCTTTAAAAAAAATGTTTTAGAAATAGGGTCTTGCTCTGTTACCCAGGCTGGAATGCAGTGGCATAATCATGGCTCACTGCACCTTCAAACTCCTGGGCTCAAGCCATCCTCCCACCTCAGCCTTCTGAGTAGCTGGGACCACAATTGCACGCCCACCCCTGGCTGGTCTTTTCGCTGCCTCCCTGCCTGACAGAGTCACCAGCAGAGCCTGGTCTGCCTGGTCCCTGCTGGCTCCAGGGTGGCTCGCCATGTACAGTGAGTGCCGGTGGACAAGTGAGCTATGCCTGTGATCTCCCTGGTGGGAGGAAGCCACGGCTGTTAGGAGAGCTGAGCCTCAGCCTGGAGGGTTGCTGTCGGGCGAGTCAGCCCAAGCCTCTGACTCCCACCATCCTGGGGTCCTCTTTGCTGTGACCCCGGAGTGCAGCGAGTGCCAAAGGTGACCCTGTCCCAGCAGGACCCGACCTTGTGACCTGGCTGTTGTGGCAGGTTTGGCCTCCAGGGTCCCCCACGACCCACCAGTGCCAGGGACTGGGGCGGCTGGCAGGGTAGAGATGGGGGGAGGGGAGCAGAGGCCCAGGTCAGGCCCAAGAGGAGATGGGCACGGTGGGCCTCCTGCAGCTGCGTGTGGCTTAACTGCCCCACGCCAGGAAGCAGCTGCTGCTCTCTCTACAGCCCGGGCCTAGACCGGGGACTCCAGCCTCCCCTCCTGGGCCAAGCGTCCTCAGCACAGAGCAGGCCTGGTCTTCCTGTTACGCACGGATCCTCTCGGGGAGCCTGCCGTTGTTCCCAGGTGACCCGCATCCTGGGGCCCCAGCCCCAGCCCCTTCCTGAACCTCCAGAAGCCTTCCTTCCCCATCCACCCCAGGCTAGCCCCTCCGAGGAACCTGGGCTCCCTCTTTGCCCTCCACTCCCTGGCTGAAACCCGGAGTCTTGTATGGGGCTCCCATAGCGTGCAGCCCCAAAGACAGAGCCACGTCCAGAATCCCACCTCACCCAGGGACCAGTCAAGCCATGTCACCACACTGAGACTCGGAACGGCTGGCCCACTGCAAGAGCTCGCCTTCACTGGCCACCGCCTCGAGACTTGGACGGCTGGGAGAGTTTGGACCTCACTGGCCACTGCGCCGTGACTGGGGATACCGATCTCATGGGGGAGAGCTCAGACACTTTGGCTTCCAAGAGCAGGGCCCAATTCTGGTTCCACCCCAGGCTGCTTGGGAGAGAGGTGAACCGACAAAGAGAATCGGGAGCCGTGAGGAAGGGGAAGGACTCTGGGAGGCCCTGACCCTGAAATGTTTGCTGTGGCCTGCTTTGGATCTCAGGCTCTCCCCTCTTGTCCTCTTCTCCCTCGGTGGAATTCGCCCCTCCTGTGTCTGTCCGCCCTGTCCTCTGGACCCACCCCTCAAACCTCCGGCTTCTATCGTCCCTTCCCCGGCCTGTGCGTTCACAGCCCCTTCTTTGTGGGCTCCCTGCCAGGACCCCTCAGGCCAGCTCCAGGGCCTCCTATAATACAAACATGCCCCCTCTGCCTCAGTTTCCCTCCTGCTCCAAGACCTCCCGCCTCCCCACTTTGAGTCCCAGAGTCCCAAGCCTTATCTCTGCAACTCCACTTCCCCACTGTCCACCCGCCTCTTCTCTCACTCCAGCCCCAGGCACTTTCCTGAAATGGGTGGCGCTCTGAGGACACCAGTGGCTCCCCGGAGTGCCCCGTCCCATGGCCACACTGAGCACCCATGCTTTGTGCCTTTGGACTCCATGACATGGTTGTCCTGATTCTCTTTTTTTAAATTTAGAGATAGGGTCTGGCTCTGTGGCCCAGGCTGGAGTGCAGTGACATGATCACAGCTCACTGCAGCCTCGGCCTCCTGGGCTCACGTGATCCTCCCACCCCCACCTCCTGAGCAGCTGGGACCACAGGCATGTACCACCATGCCTGGCTAATCTTCATCTTTTTTGGTAGAGTCAAGCTGTCACTATGTTGCCCAGGCTGGTCTTGAACTCCCAGGCTTAAGCAATCCACCTGCCTTGGTCTCCCGGTGTGCTAGGATGACAGGAGTGAGCCACTGCACCCGGCCCAGGTACCATTCCTGTTTTTTTGAGACAGGGTCTCACCCTGTCACCCAGGCTGGAGGGCAGTGGTGCGATCTTGGCTCACCGAAACCTCTGCCCTCCAGGTTCAAGTGATTCTCCTGCCTCAACCTCCTGAGTAGCTGGGATTACAGGTGTGCACCACCACACCTGGCTAATCTCTGTAATTTTAGTAGAGATGGGAATTTGTCATGTTTGCCAGGTGGGTCTCAAACTCCTGGCCTCAAGTGATCCACCCGGCTCAGCCTTCCAAAGTTCTGGGATTGCAGACGTGAGCCACTGCGCCCGGCCTCATTCTTTACAGGGAAACAGGTGAGGAGGGAGGGATGGGGCAGGAAGAAGCCAAACAAAGGGGCACTCTGTGGAAGCCTTCACCTGACCAGGAGCTCTCTCCTGCCTGAGGCTGGGGGCTGCCCTGGGAGCATGCATCAGGCACTGGCAGGGTGGTGCCCACCCCTAGCCCAGGCCATTCTCTGGTGAAGAGGCGGCCGGAGGCTGTTCACCGACGCTGGCTGCAGCTGCGGGGCCCGTGTGCCACCTGCTCAGGGAGGCTGCCCGCCCACAGTATCCGCTGCATGCGCCATTTTTTTGGTTTTGTTTTTACATTTTGCAGGTGAGGAAATTTAGAGAACTATGGGGAATGGCTGTGCCCCACACCAAGAATGGGTCTGGCCTCCAGGTCCTCAGGCAACACGGCAGAAAAGGCCCAGGAAGATTGTTTGTTTGTTTGTTTGAGACGGAGTTTTGCTCTTATTGCTCAGGCTGGAGTGCAGTGATGTGATCTTGGCTCACCACAACCTCCACCTCCCAGGTTCAAGCGATTCTCCTGTCTCAGCCTCCCAAGTAGCTGGGATTACAGGCATGCACCACCACGCCCGGCTGATTTTGTATTTTTAGTAGAGATGGGGTTTCTCCATGATGGCCAGGCTGGTCTTGAACTGCTGATCTCAGGTGATCTGCCCGCCTTGGCCTCCCAAAGTGCTGGGATTATAGGCATGAGCCACTGCACCCAGCCCGCCCAGGGAGATGTATCCGGTGTTGAGTTCTGGTGCCTGGCTCACTGGCTGCGTGATGTTGGGGAAGTTCTCTCTCTGCGCCTCAGTTCACCCACCAGGAAAATGGGCATGGCAGATGGGCTCTCTTGGGGCCACGGAGGCTGCCACAGTCACTGGGAGTAGGCGCTGAGGGCCAGGAATGGATTGAGAGAGACCGAGTTCCTCTGAATGACAAGTGACCACAGGGTGCCTGGGGGGCTGGCCGCCTCCCAGCCACCCTGCCCACTAAATTTAGAAACCGCCTCATCCACACTAGAAGCTCCTCAGCTCAGTGACGAGTGTCAAAGCCGTGAGTCAGCAGTTACGAGGACGTCGATGCCCATGGGGGCAGCTCAGAGCCCATCAACGTGCCAGCGGAGGTTTTGTTCTCTGCTAAAGAACACTCTTCTATGGAGGTTTCGGGCTGGATTCTGCCAAGAAGATCCCTTGCAGCGGGACCCACTGGCAGCTCAGGAGGTGACAGGTGGCCCCTCGTGGGCAGGCATCCAGCCGAGCTGATGCCTGGGTGGCGCAAGCCAGAAACCAACCCTTTGGGGACTGGTATTCAAGAACCCACTGGGCACGAGCCTCCCAACCTATGCAGACCCCAGCCAGCAAGCAGAAGATCCGGAGGTGCGGGGGGGCAGCTTCTGGCTGGAGACGGGGAAACGCTTTCCAACAATTGTCTGAAAATAGCACGGCTGGCTCACGAGGAAATGAGTCCTCGTCACGGGGAGGGGGAGGCTGGAGCAGGAAGACCGTGGGGCAGGGAGGGGGCCCAAGGCCTCTGACCCCGAGAGACCCAAGTCCTTCCGCTTCTCACCCCTGACATCCCAGACATCCAGGAGAACTTGGCGTGGAAAGCCGCCCTGGGCTGCAGGTGCCTGCTCTCAAATTCACTGCCAGGAGGAAGAGTCGGCGCTGCTGGGGGGGGCACTTCCTCCCGTGCTTGGATGTGCTGGGCAAAGAATTGGCCGGGGCAGGAGACGTGGTGGTCCCATCTGGCACCTGCACACTTCTCTTCGGGGACACCGCTTCTCTAAGCCTCAGTTTCTTTTTCTGTTCAATGAGAGGCAAGCTGCTCTGGAAGGCCCACCACACACTGATGACCCGGAATTCCACAGCCCCCACTCTGAAGACCCCCCAAGCAAGCTCCCACCCCTCCAGGATTCAAGCTTCTTGCTGCCTTTGGCCAGGTCCGTGACTGAGTTCAGGCTGCTAGGCTATGGGCCCCAGAGGCGGAGATAAATGCACTCAACCTTTTTCTAACTGTGGTTTGGAAAAGTTTTCTGGCTGTGGTTTCCCCATCTTTGAAAAATCGTGAACACCAGATGCAGTGGCTCACGCCTATCATCCCAGCACTTTGGGAGGCTGAGGCAGGAGGATTCCTTGAGCCCAGGAGTTTGAGACCAGCCTGGGCAACATGGCAAAACCCCATCTCTACAAAACACAAAACCAAAGACGAACTGGGCATGGTGGTGTGCACTTGTAGTCCCAACTGCTAGCAAGGCTGAGGTGGGTGGATTGCTTGAGCCCGGGAGGTCGAGGATGTGGTGAGCTGAGATTGTGCCACTGCACTCCAGCCTGGGCAATAGAGTGAGATCCTGTCTCCAAAATGAAAAGAAAGAAAAGTCATGACGATGTAGAATGTTCTTGTCAGTCATGAAGTGCAGGGCAGACCGAAGCTGCATGCCCTTGGAGTGTGGGGTGGGGCCTGGAACCCCTGCTGGGCTCGCCAACACAGAACTCGCTGGGTTCTGGGGAATGAAGTTTGAGAACCAGTGCAATGGCAGGAAAGAAGTGAGAAGCAAGGACTTGCACGGGCCGAGCCAGCCCCTCACCTTCATTCCACTGTCTCCCTAGAGAGGCTGAGGCCCTGGAGGGGCGTTGAGGCTTTTTTTTTAATATAATTTTTTGTGTTTGGGATAGAGTCTTGCTCTTGTCAGCAAGGCTGGAGTGCAGTGGTGCGATTTCAGCTCACTGCAACCTCCACCTCGTGGGTTTAAACGACTCTCCCACCTCAGCCTTCCGAGTAGCTGGGATTACAGGTGCGCGCCACCATGCCCGGCTAATTTTTGTATTTTTAGTAGAGACGGGGTTTCACCATGTTGGCCGGGCTGGTCTCAAACTTTTGACCTCAAGTGATCCGCCCACCTTGACCTCCCAAAGTGTTGGGATTACAGGCGTGAGCCACCGTGCCTGGCATAATATGAAAATTAAAAAAAAAAACTGGAGACAGTGTTTACCATGTTGCCTCTTTGGTCTGGAACTGCTGGGCTCTGGGCTTGAGTGATCCACCTGTTCAGGCTCCCAAAGTGTGGGGATTACAGGCGTGAGTCATGGTGCCAGCCTAGGCTTTTTATTTATTTGTTTATTTCTTCCATTTGATGATGGAAGCTTCTGGAGGCACCTTGTGAGCAGTGGTGGAGAGAGAAGGGCAGAGGTCAAGGGCATGGGCTGAGAGAGCTGAAAGTCACAGCCGACATCCAGTGGGGCTGTGTGGGGAGGCTCCCCCGGAGGGCAGAGACCGAGAACCTGAGCTCCAGCCCCTGTGCCCTGTCTCCTTCCTAGGTTGGGAGGAGCCAGGTGGGCGGCACGTGAGCCGTGACCTCATCCCGCTGGCCCTTTCCAGGGCAGTCCTGATTATTGATCTTGTGTTCCACAGTCCCCATAAACCATGAAAATCTCCCCAATACTGCTGGGGGTTGCGCAGGATTTGTTTCCTCATTTGGGCTTATCCAAGTTTTCTGCAGCGAGCTGATACATTATGTTTGTAATTACAAAAATAACCTCATGAACTTTCTTCAAAAAAAAGCCGAGACATGTCCCAGAAATTGCAACCCATGTCCTAATCGCAGTTCCCAGATGGCATTTTTTTTACAGAGTCGTGCCACAACAAACTCGCACCAGATCGCATGTCCTGACTTTTGGCTCAGAAATTACAGTTGGGGACAGAGCTTCCCAGGTTGGGTTGCTGTAATGTGACATTCCCAGGCTGGGAAACCACCAGCGTAGGGAGAAGAGGCCTCGCTCTCCAGGAATTCAGACTCCAAGTGCAAATGAGCATTTGTTATCGTAAGGGTTATTTACAATGGCCATTCGCCACAACCTCTCAGACCTCTCATGGTTCTGGCTTGACTGGATGAGCTGCATGGTTTTTACCCTGGGGGCGCTTCCGTCCTGCGGCTGCAGAGGACACAGCTGGGACTTGCACACATCATGACTTCCTGCCTCACACATTCCTGCTTAATACCAGCTACACGCTGGGACCTGACAGGAGGGTCTAGAGGTAGTGTCCTCACACAGAGCTCTTGCTTCCAAGGGGAAGAGGCCCTGGAAACAGTGAACAATATCTCCGTATCACACAGTATAACAAAAAAATACAAGCCAGGTGCAGTGGCTTGCACCTGTAACCCCAGCATTTTGGGAGGCCAAGGCGGGGGAATCACTTGAACTCAGGAGTTTGAGACCAGCCTGGCCATCATAGCAAGACCCCATCTCTATTTTAAAAATTATGGATAGTTAAGGTTTTTGTTCTGGGTTGCTGGCACAGGGAATTTCCTGAGTGGCAGGAGTGTGTTTGGTTATAACAAGCCACCTCTTTGAGTTTCTGCTCATGAGGTGACTTAAGGTGGGGTCCTAGATACCTCCAGGCTGGGGGCTGGTCATCAGAGGAACCAATCATATGATTATTGTTCTTATATTTTAAATAGAGACAGGGTCTGGCTTTGTCGCCCAGGATGCATAATCGTGGCTCACTGCAACTCCCGGACTCAAAAACAGTGCGTTCCTGCCTGAGCCTCCCAAGTAGCTGGGACCACAGGTGTGCACCGCCACACTTGCCTGTTTTATTTATTAGATGGAGTCTCACTCTTGTCACCCAGGCTGGAGTGCAATAGCGTGATCTCAGCTCACTGCAACCTCTGCCACCCTGGATTCAAGAGATTCTCCTGCCTCAGCCTCCCAAGTAGCTGGGATTACAGGTGCCCGCCACCACTCCTGACTAACTTTTGTATTTTTAGTAGAAACAGTGTTTCACCATGTTGGCCAGGCTGGTTTCAAACTCCTGACCTCAGGTGGTCCACCCGCCTCAGCCTCCCAAAGTGCTGGGATTACAGGCATGAGCCACCATGCCCCACCCCTAATGGTTTTTTTTTTTTTTTAATTTAAATTTTTTGTAGAGATGGAGTCTTGCTAGGTTGCCTTGGCTGGTCTTGAACTCCTGGCCTGAAGCAGTCCTCCTGCCTGGGCCTCCCAAAGTGTTGGGATTGCAGGTGAGAGCCACTGCACCTGATTGCCATGTGATTATTGAGTTGGAACCTTCACCCCACTCCAGCTACCCAGTCCCGAGGGGAGCCGGGGATAGAGTTAAATCACACTGGCCAGTGGTTTAACCAATCATCCTATGTCATGAGACCTAGATACTGAACTCAGAACTACAGGGCTCAGGGCTCAGGGCTCAGGGCTCAGGGAGCTTCTTTTCCTTCCTTCCTTTTTTTTTTTTTGAGATGGAGTCTTGCTCTGTCACCGAGGCTGGAGTGCAGTGGTGCAATCTCAGCTCACTGCAACCTCTACTACCCGGGTTCGAGCAATTCTCATGCCTAAATCTCCAGAGTCACTGAGACTACAGGTGCACACCACCACACCTGGCTAATTTTTGTATTTTTTGCAGAGATGAGGTTTCACTACATCACCCAGGCTAGCCTTCCGGGTGCACAGTGCTCCTAGGTTCAAGCAATCCATCCACTTCAGCCACCCAAAGCGCTGGGGTTACAGGTGTGAGCCAACGTGCCCAGCCACGGGGAGCTTCTGAGCTGTGTCATGGTGCCGGTAGGCAGAGCTCCTGGAGAGGGCATAGGCGCTTGTGTAGCCCACTTCCCTGCCTTATGTGGTAAGTTCACGTGGCTAGTCCTGAGTTGTACCCCTTATAATAAACTCTAATCATCAGGAACCCATGAGTTGTTCTGTGATAGTGAATTATCACACTGGATAATGAGTGGGAGTTCATGGGAAGCCCCATGTTTGTCGTCAGCCGAACAAAGGCTCTCAACTCCATCCTGAAGCTACCTGGGGGTCACACCTTAAGTAGCCTGGGGACCCCATGTGTGGCTGGCGGCTAAAGTGAGGACAGTGTGGGGGTACTGAGTGCTTAACCTGTGGGTTCCATACTAACTCTAGATAGTGACTTGCAGTACACCAGTTGGTGTTAGCTGTCATAGTTAATTTTATGTCAGCTTGATGGGGCTAAGGGATACCAGACAGATGGTATAACAGTCTTTTTTTTTTTTTTTTTTTTTTTTTTTTTTTTTTTTGAGATAGGGTCTTGCTCTGTTACCTAGGCAACAGAGATTACAGTGATGCCATCACAGCTCACTGCAGCCTCGACCTCCGGGGCTCCAGCAATCCTCCCACTTTGCCCTGTTGAGTAGATAGCTAGGACCACAGGCATGCACCACCATACCCAAGTAATTTCTTGATACTTTTTTTTTTTGAGATGGAGTCTCACTGTGTTGCCCAGGCTGGAGTGCTATGGCTCGATCTCAGCTCACTGCATCCTCCACCTCACCGGTTCAAGCGACACTCCTGCCTCAGCCTCCTGAGCAGCTGGGATTACAAGCATGTGCCACCATGCCAGGCTAAATTTTATATTTTTAGTAGAGACGGGGTTTCACCATGTTGGCCAGGCTGGTCCCGAGCTACTGACTTGAAGTGATCTGCCCACCTTGGCCTCCCAAATGCTGGGATTACAGGCATGAGCCACCACACCCAGCCATTTTTTGATCTTTTTAAAAGATGGGATCTCTTTATGTTGCCCAAGCTGGTCTTGACCTCCCAGGCTCAAGCAGTTCTCCTGCCTCAGCCTCCCAAAGTGCTGGGATTACAGGTGCTAGCCACTGTACCCAGCCTAAAACATTCTTTCCTAGTGTGTCCATGAGGGTGTCTCCAGGAAAGATCAGCACTGGATCAATGGATCCAGGAGCCCCCCACCGCAGTGAGAGCAGGCACCATCCAATCCACAGAGGGTCCAACTGGGGCAAAAGGCAGAGGAAGGCTGAACTCTCTCTCCCTCCTTTCTTCTCCCCTTCTCCTGCCCTTGGACATGAGAGCTGCTGGTTCTCGGGCCTCTGGATCTGGAACTTTCTCCAGTTCCCCCTCGGGCCTTCATCCTCAGACTGAGATTTCCACCATTGCCTCCCCTGGCTCTCAGGCCTTTGGGAGCAGCTGAATTTCATCAGCAGTGTTCCGGGATCTCTGGGTTGCGGATGGACCACGTGAGACAATTCCTCATAATACATCTCCTGACATCCCTCTCTCTGCGTCTTATTGGTTCTGTTTTTCTGGTGACCTCTGACTAATGCAGTTGGCGTTTGGAAAAACGAAACAATTGCCTTTCATGACCCATGTCCCATGACATCACCTCCATTGTCCTCTACTAGCCAAAGCTGTCGTAAGCCAGCCCAGGTTCACGGGGAGAGGGCCTGACTCGGCCTCTTGCTGGAAGAGTGGTGAAGTCACCGTAACGAGAACATGAGGGATGGAAGAGATTGCTACAGCCCTCTCTGGAAGATGCCACGTGTGCCATCATGAAAGGTGACTTGGCCGTGGACAACTGCGAACGTCCAGGAATGAGGTGCCTCTCCCAGGTGACGGACACCTGGGTGGTTTCAGTTTGGGGCGACGAACAAGGCTAGGACAAGCCCGATTTCACCCGCACGCACTTCTGTTGGCCATGTTCCTGGCTCTCCGGTCCTCCAGGGAGAACACAAAGCTGACGTATTAGTCTGTTCTCACGCTGCTAATAAAGACATACCTTGGCCAGGCACAGTGGCTCACCCCTGTAATCCCAGCACTTTGGGAGGCCGAGGTGGGTGGATCACTTGAGGTCAGGAGTTGGAGACCAGCATAGCCAACATGGTGAAACCCTGTCTCTACTGAAAACACAAAAAATTAGGTAGGTGTGGTGGTGGGCACCTGTAATCCCCACTACTCAGGAGGCTGACGCTTGAACCTGGGAGGCAAACGTTGCAGTGAGCCAAGATCATGATATTGCACTCTAGCCAGGCAACAAGAGTGAAACTCTGTCTTAAAAATAAATGAATTAATTAATAAAATAAAATAAATAAATTAGCCAGTCATGGTTAGTCCCAGTTACTCAGGAGGCTTAGGCAGGAGGATCACTTGAGCCCATGAGGTTGAGGCTGCAGTGAGCTATGATCTCACTGCACTTCACCCTGGTCACTAGAGTGAGACCTTGCCCTTCCAAACACAAAATAAAAAATTAAAAAATTACCCAGTCCTGGTGACAAGCATCTGTAGTCCCAGTTACACAGGAGGCTGAGTGGGGAGGACCACTTGAGCTGAGGAAGTTGAAGCTGCCATGAGCTATGATCGTGCCACTGCACTCCCATGCACTCCAGCCTAGGTGACGGAGCAAGAATCTCACTCAAAAAAAGAAACCCAAAACAAACAAAACCAAAATATTTTAACCTGGGTAGTTTATAAGTGACAGAAATTTAATGCACACAGTTCTGGAGGTTGGAAGTCCAAGATCAAGGTACCACCGGATTTGGTGCTCAGCAAGGGCGCAGTCCTCATGGAAGGAGGGCGCCTTCCTGCTGTGTCCTCACAGGGCAGAACAGGGTGGCAGCCTCCCCCAGGACTCTCCACCAAGACCAGTCTTTCCAGTCCATTCATGCAGGTGGAGGCCACATGATCTGACTGCCTCAGAGAGGCCCCACAAATCAGTATCACATTGGAGATAGGCCTTCAACATTTGAATTTATAGGGGCCAGGCGTGGATTACAGGCACACACCTGTAATCCCAGCTACTTAGGAGGCTGAGGCACAAGAATTGTTTGAACCCAGGAGGTAGAGGTTGCAGTAAGCTGAGATCACGCCACTACACTCCAGCCTGGGTGACAGAGTGAGACTCTGTCTCAATTAATAAATAAGGCCAGGCGTGGTGGCTCACACCTGTAGTTCCAGCTACTCGGGAGGCTGAGGCACGAGAATTGTTTGAATCCAGAAGGCAGAGGTTGCAGTGAGCCGCGATTATGCCATTGTACTCCAGCCTGGGTGACAGAGCAAGATTCTGTCTCAAGAAAAAAAAAGAAAAAACTTGAATTTTGGGGAACACATTCAGACCACAGCAATGGGCAAGGAGGAGCCCATTCCACGCTGAGAGGGAGGGGCTCTGGCTAAATTGCATTAGCAGGATTCTTGCTAAAAACCGGACACTGGGGAGCTGAACGAGGGAGCCCAAAAGTCAGGAACTAGTTGAAAAAGCTAGAGGCCGGGGGAGGCGGCTCACCCCTGTAATCCCAGCACTTTGGGAGGCTGAGGCGGGTGGATCACCTGACGTCAGGAGTTTGAGACCAGCCTGGCCATCATGGTGAA
Organism: Plecturocebus donacophilus; assembly: GCA_004027715.1. Lineage (NCBI taxonomy): Eukaryota > Metazoa > Chordata > Mammalia > Primates > Pitheciidae > Plecturocebus > Plecturocebus donacophilus. The sequence goes on along the minus strand of PVKP010011522.1, from coordinate 49,328 downwards.
ACCCTGTCTCTATTAAAAATACAAAAAATAAGGCCGGGTGCCATGGCTCATGCCTGTAATCCCAGTACTTTGGGAGGCCAAGGCGGACGGATCATGAGGTCAAGAGATCAAAACCATCCTGGCCAACGTGATGAAACCCCCGTCTCTACTAAAAAATATGAAAAAAAAATTAGCTGGGCATGGTGGCGAGCACCTGTAGTCCCAGCTACTTGGGAGGCTGAGGCAAGAGAATTGCTTGAACCCAGGAGGTGGAGATTGTGGTGAGCCGAGATTGCACCACTGCACTCCAGCCTAGTGCCTGGTGACAGAGCAAGACTCTGCCTCAAAAAATAAAAATAAATAAATAATAAAAATAAAAATACAAAAAATTAGACAGGTGTGGTGGTGTGTGCCTATAATCCCAGCTACTCCAGAGGCTGAGGCAGGAGAATTGCTTGAACCCAAGAGGTGGAGGTTGCAGTGAATGGAGATTGTGTCACTGCACTCCAGCCTGGGTGACAGAGTGAGAATCCATGAAAAAAAAAAAAAGAGAGAGGAAGGGAAGGGAGGGAGAAAGGAAGGAGAGAGAGAGAGAGAAAGAGTGAAAGAAAGAAAGAAGAAAGAAAAAGAGAAGAAAGAAGAAAGAAAAAGAAAGAGAAGAAAGAAAGGAAGGAAGGAAGAAAGAAAAGGAAAAAAGAAAGAAAGGAGCCCGGGTGAGGTGGTTCATGCTCATAACCCCAGCACTTTGGGAGGCCAAGGCGGGCAGATCACCTGAGGTCAGGAGTTCGAGACCAGCCTAACATGGCAAGACCCTATTTCTACTAAAAACACAAAATTAGCCAGGCATGGTGGCCCATGCCTGTACTCGGGAGGCTGAGGTACAAGAACTGTTTGAACCTGGGTGGCGGCTACTGGGGAGGCTGAGGCAGGAGAATCGCTTGAACCCGGGAGGTGGAGGTTGCAGTGAGTGGAGATGGCATCACTGCACTCCGGGAGAGGGAACCTCGATCACCTCCCCAACCACCGGCTTCCGTGACAGCTGAGGATGCAGGAAGATGCCCCCAGAGGCAGTCACCACTGGGTGGGAACTACTGTTTTTTTGTTTGGTTTGAGCTTTTTAAAAATTTTTTTGGAGACAGGGTCTCGTTCTGTTGCCGAGGCTGGAGTGCAATGGCGCCATCACAGCTTACTGCAGGCTTGACTTCATGTGCTCCCGTGATCCTCCCACCTGTCTCCTGAGTAGCTGGGATTTCAGGCGTGCACCACCACATCCAGCTAACTTTTGTATTTTTAGTAGAGACAGGGTTTCCCCACATTGGCCAGGCTGGTCTTGAACTCCTGACCTCAGGTGATGCACCTGCCTTGGCCTCCCACAGTGCTGGGTGTGAGCCACTGCTCCCGGCCAGTCTTTTCATTTGAGAACACTTTGCAGTTTACAAAGAACCTCCCCGTGTCTGGCCCTCAAGTGGATCCCGTTCCTATTTTAGGGATGAGGAGGAGGCTCAGGGGTGGCCGCCATGCCCCCAGGCCTTGCAGCTGAGCACGTGGAGAAGCATTGGGAAGTCAGATCCTGCCTCTTCCCTCTCTGGGGCCCTTTGCACCTCTCCCAGATTTGACATGCATGGGGACCCCTCTTCCTTCTGCTCTCCTCACAGGCAGAGGTCCCCAGCCACCCCGACAGCCCTGGCCCATCGCTGCTTCCTGGGAGGAGTCTGACTGCTGGGACCCAGCCGGGGCCCCCATACTCCTGGGAGGGCCTTCGCTCAGGTGGAAACTTCCAAGGGCACAGCACTGATCCAGCCGCACCCAGGATGGCCCTGAGTGCCCAGGCGTGCCAGGCCGAGGTGCCACCCTGCCTCTGTGGAGAGAGTCCCTGAGCTTTGAGCAGGTCACATCTTCTCTCCTCCTCATGGTGGGCAGGGAGTGCTGGACATGGACGGGCCCCACTGAGACTTGCAGTCGTGCAGAGGAGTGTGTGCCACGCGTGTGACGGTCAGCAAGCGCCCGCCTGCAGAGGCTGCCCCTTCCTGAGGCATGGGGTGCAGACACTGGGCCCCCTTCATGCTGGACTTCCCGAGTCCATGCTGGACTTCCCGAGCTGGGGGTGGGATGTGGCAGGGGACCCTGAAGCCCAGCCTGTTCCAGGCTATAGTCCCTGCTTTTCTGGGGTCTGAGTCCCGGGGGGAGAGTCTGTGGGGATGCTGAGGGGTGGACTGCTGGGGCCACCTCCCACCCTTCACGCTAAGGGCTCCTGCCTGTCTCCTCCCCACTGCAGAATTGATCCTGGAGGCCTCTGTCTCCCTTCCTTTCCCTGACCTCAGCCAGGATCACCTGAGTACCCCCGGTTACCCTCCATCCCTCCAACTCTCAGGAAGAAGTGGGGGTAGGAGAGACCCCACCCCTCCCAGGGCACCCCAGGCTCATAGTACGATTGGATTCATCTCCCTGCAAGCAATGAGACCTCAGCCTCCCAAGCAGCTAGGACTACAAGTGCATTCCACTATGCCTGGCTAATGTTTAAATATTTTATAGATACGGGTCTTGCCACAGCACTCTGCACTGCCGGGGTCCCGGGGCAGGCTCTGCTCTATATTCTAGGTCCAGCTCCCTGACGGTCACACAGCTCTTTCCAGGGCAAACAGGGACAGCCTGTCTGGGTATAACCAGAACTGCCTCTGCCGTAAAGCAGTAATAACAGGGACATTCACCAATGCACAGGGCAAAGGTCTGCACGGCCCCTCAGAACCTCAGCCCACACACCCACTTTGTGTTCCTTCCTCTTTTTCACTTTACATTTAATTGTATAGTTTTGAACAAGTGAGATATGTGGCCTGACAGCAGCCAAAAGGGCATAAAACAAGTTTTCCAGAGAACACTGGCCTCACCCTGCCCCACCCACCCCGCCAAACGCACCTGTCTCTACTGGCTTTTCTTTTTATTTTTTTAGAGGCAGGGTCTCGCTCTGTTGTGCAGGCTGGAGTGTAATGGCACAATCTTAGCTCACTACAGCCTCTAACTCCTGGGTCAAGTGATCCTCCCATCTCAGCCTCCGGAGTAGCTGGGACTATAGGTGTGCACCATAGCACCCCACTAATTATTATTTTATTTTATTTATTTATTTTTGAGATGGAGTTTTGCTCTTATTGCCCAGGCTGGAGCGCAGTGGCATGATCTTGGCTCACTGCAACCTCCATCTGCCATGTTCAAGTGATTCTCCTGCCTCAGCCTCCTAAGTAGCTGGGGTTACAGGCATGTGCCACCATGCCTGGCTAACTTTGTATTTTTAGTAGAGATGGGGTTTCTCCATGTTGGTCAGGCTGGTCTCAAACTCCCAACCTTAGGTGATCTGCCCACCTCAGCCTCCCAAAGTGCTCGTATTACAGGCATGAGCCACCACATCTGGTCTCTATTAGCTTCTGGTTTATTCTTCCAGTCTTCCTTGTAGTGGTGCAAACATGAATCTACGTTTTTCTCTCCTGCCCTTCCTTGCACTCGAGGTGTAGGGTCCAGCCCTACAGGGTCCTGTGAGTTCCTCTCTACTGGTGCAGAGACAAGAAACTGTGGAAATAAAAGACACAAGACACTGAGAAGGAGAAGACAGAGTTTGGGCCCAGGGGTCCGCTGCCAACCAAAGCGTGGAGTCCGGCAGTGGCCCCGAGTGCCTGGACGCTCTGACTTTTATTGAGTACAAAGCAGGAGGCAGGGAAGGTAGGGTGAGGTAATGGTGGTCAGTGCTAGGGTCAGGTAAATCATGTGTCTTGGAGACAGGGGCCCAGGTCTTTCAAGTAGCGGAGGCGAGGAGAAAACCTAATGCATCAGCACTTTTTCATACTTGTCAAGAAAGAACAAAGACATTAAGATCTATGTTACTGATTTTATCTTTTAAGAAAAGGAGGGACCAGGTGCAGAAGCGGAACATGAAAGTGACATGGAATGTGACCACTGAAGCACAGCATCGCATAGAGACAGTTAAGCTCCCAGATGTCTGCAGGTCTCCCTGACAACTGTCAGGCCTTACCACAAGATCTTGGAGAAGCAGAGTTTTCTCCTAACTCCCCCAAGGAAGGAGACATCTCAGAGGTTTTGGATGTCTCCTTCCCTAGCTGGTTAAAAAGCAGGCGCTTTCTCAGTGCTGGCGCCGCCACGCAGCCAAGGTGCCCTCCAGCAGCCCTTATGCGGGTGTGACGGAGGGCTTAGAGCATCTTGTCTTAGGGTCACTTTGTTCACAATGTCACCTCAATTCCATGCTTCGTAACCCGATAATCATTAGTAAGAGTAAAAGATTATATTGAATATATATATTCCTGTGATTACATATGAATATGTGATTATTCATGATTATATATAGGAATAACAATGTACTATATCTCTAATTCTTTTCTAGTTCTGCATTCATATGGGAACAGGCTGAGGCTTCAGACCCTTGCTCGGCACTTGTGGGGTCTCCCAGGGGGTCTCCCACCCATACAAGGTAGCATATTATACAACAGTTCTGCATTGTGCTTTTTCATTCACAGTGTACCCTGGAGTTCCTTCCCACTCAGCATGCAGAGGTCTTCTGCTTTCTTTTTCACAGCTGCATAGCACTCCACTGTGTGGCTGTGCTAAGTGACTCAGCTAGTGCCTCAACAATGGCAGCTTGGCTGTTTTCAGTGGGCCACAATGACCATCCATATCACCTTGGTGATCCTTGCACATGTCCCTTTCACAAGTGAACAAGTGGATCCATGGCACAGATTTTAGAAGTGGGATTTCTGAGTGCTGTAGCTCACACCTGTAATCCCAGCACTTTGGGAGGCCAAGGTGGGAGGACTGTTTGAGCCCAGGAGTTCAAGACCAGTCTGGGCAACATAGCGAGACCCCGTCTCTGTAAAAAATATATATAAAAATTAGCTGGATGTGGTGGCACGCACCTGTGGCCCCAGCAACTCAGGTGGCTGAGGCGACAGGATCATTTGAGCCTGGAGGTTCAAGACTACAGTGAGCTAGGATTGCACCACCGTACTCCAGCCTGAGCAGAAGAGGAAGAAGAAGAAGGAGAAGGAGGAAGAGGAAGAGGAGGAGAAGAAGGAGAAGGGGGGAAGGGGAGGGGCATGAGGAGTTAAAGGAAAAGGAGGAGGGGATGAGGGGGAGGATGAGGGGGGAGGGGAGGAGGAGAAGAAGGAGGAGGAGGGAGAAAGGGGAAGGGGGAGGGGAAAGAGGAGCTAAAGGAAAAGGAGGAGGAAGGGGCAGGAGAAGAATAAGAAGGGGAGGAGAGAGACGAAAAAGAGGAGGAAGAGAAAGAAGAAGGAAAATGAAGACGGAGAAGAAGAAAGAAGGAGGAGGAGAAGAAGGAGAAATAAGTGGGGGAAGAGGAAGAAGGAGAAGAAAGAGGAGGGGAGGGGAGAAGGAGGAGAAAGAAAAAAAGGACAATAAGAAGGAGGCAGAGAAAGAAGAAAAAGAAGAGGAAGAAGAACAAGAAGAAGAAGGAGGAGGAGAAAGAAGAAAAAGAGGAGGAAGAGGAACAGGAAGAAGAATGAAGAGGGGGAGGAGGAGGAGAAAGAAGATGAGGAGGAAGAAGAGGAAGAAGAACAAGAGGAATAAGAAGGAGGAAGAGGAGGAGAAGGAGGAGGAGAAAGAAGAAAAAGAAGAAGAGAAGGAAGAGGAAGAAGAAGGAGGAGGAGGAGAATGAAGTAGTGGGCTTTCTGGGTTCTGGCACAAATCGGGGCCAGGGTCCCGTGGACAGTGTGGCCAGACCGCTGCCCTGGGGCTCCGCTGCCTCGCTCCTCCACCAGCAGTGTGTCTGAGGGCGCCTTCCCTGAGCTGTGCCACTGGGGCATGTGGTCTGATTTGGGGATTCCCGTGGATAAGACGCAGAACTGCAATGTCATTCTCTGATGTGCATTTCTCTGATGATGAACACCTTCTCATGTGTTTGTTCTGTGGATTTCTTGTTCTGTGGATGATCTGTTCATTCATGTGCTTTGCCTTCTTTCATTAGTTGTTTTCTTTCACACATGTTTAGGAGCCCTGCCCCTGGTAGATCTGGGTTGTGAGTATTTTTCCCAGCATGTGCTTTGTGTTGCGACACTGCTTTCGAGGATTTTTTGCCTTGAATCTGTTTTATGGTATTTAGATTTTTAATCAAGATTATAGGAACCTTTTCCCACTCTAAGTTATAAACAAAGTTACACATGTTGTCTTCAAGGCTGAGCACAGTGGCTTATGCCTGTAATCTCAGCTCTTTGGGAGGCTAAGGCAGATGGATCCCTTGAGCCCAAGAGTTCAAGAACAGCCTGGGCAACATAGTGAGACCCTGTCTCTATTTAAAAATATAAAAACTGGCTTGGCGAGGTGGCTCACACCTGTAATCCTGGCACTCTGGGAGGCCAAGGGGGCTGGATCACAAGGTCAGGAGTTAGAGACCAGCCTGGCCAACATGGTGAAACCCTGTCTCAACTAAAAATACAAAAAAACTAGCTGGGCATGGTGGCGCACACCTGTAATCTCAGCTACTCGGGAGGCTGAGGCAGACAACTGCTTGAATCTGGGAGGCAGAGGTTGCAGTGAGCTGAGATTGCCCCAGTGCACGCCAGCCTGGGTGACAGAGTGAGACTCCATCTCAATAATAATAATAATATAAAAATTAGCTGGGCATGGTGGCGCACGCCTGTAGTCCTAGCTACTTGGGAGGCTGAGGCAGGAGAATCGCTTGAGCCCAGGAGGTCAGGGCTGCTGTGAGTCAGGATTGCACCATGACACTCCAGCTTGGGTGGCAGAATGAGATGCTGTTTCAAAACAAACGCACAAAAGTGTTTTCTTTAAATACTTTAATGATCTATTTTAAGAAATTGTTTTTGTTTTTAGAGAGTCTCACTCTGTCACCCAGGCTGGAGTGCAAGGGTGCCGTCATGGGACCATAGGCACACACCACCATGCCCTGCTAATTTTCTGTATTTTTAGTAGAGGTGGGTTTCACCGTGTTGGCCAGGCTGGTCTTGAACTCCTGAGCTCAAGTGATACACCTGCCTCCGCCTCCCAAAGTGCTGGGATTGCAGGTGTGAGCCACCACACCCAGCCAGTCTCTATTCTCGTCAGCTCCTTGAAAACAGAAATGAGGGGGTAGAATCAGGCAGAAATTGAGAAGGCAGCTCCCACTAGGCACAATCTTTTCCAGGAGTGAGGTCAGGGGTGGCAGTTCCGGGGGGTGTCTCTTCATTTCACTTCTCTGAGTCTTAGTTTCTTCACCACTAAACTGGGCTTCATACAGCATTGTGAGCATGGACTTTTTAATAAATGATATTGGGACACCTTAACAATTATTTAGACAAAGGAAAAGTTGGGTCCACAGTTATCTACCACATACAGCAGTATACATTTTAAACGGATCCAGAACTTAACTTTTTTTTTTTTTTGAGACAGAGTTTTGCTCTTGTTGCCCAGGCTAGAGTCCAATGGCATGATCTTGGCTCACCACAGCCTCCACCTCCCAGGTTCAAGTGATTCTCCTGCCTCAGCCTCCCAAGTAGCTGGAATTACTGGCATGAGCCACCACGCCTAGCAAATTTTGTATTTTTAGTAGAGATGGGATTTCTCCATGTTGGTCAGGCTGGTCTCAAACTCCTAACCTCAGGTGATCTACCTGCCTCGGCCTCCCAAAGTGCTGAGATTACAGGCATGAGCCACCACACCTGGCCAGAATTTAACTTTTTTTTTTTTTTTTTTTTTTTTTTTAAAAAGGAATAACTAAATGATGAACGACTTATAGAGATGGATGGTGGTGATGTTTGTACAACAACGTGAATGTACTTAATGCCACCGAACTGTACACTTAAAAATGGTTACGTTGGCCTAGTGTGGTGGCCACCATGCCCAGCCTAATTACACCTGTGATCCTAGCACTTTGGGAGGCTGAGGCAGGAGGATTGCTTGAGGCCAGGAGTTCAAGACCAGCCTAGTCAACATAGCAAGACCCTATCTCTGAAAAAAGATTTTTTTTTAAGTTACAAAAAAAATGGTTCAATTCTATTGTTGAAACTAAAAAAAAAAAAATGGCTAAAATGGTAAATTCTATGTGACGTATACTTTATCACAGTAAAATTTAAACTTTGACTGGGCACAGTGGCTCATGCGTGTAATCCCAAAACTTTGAGAAGATGAGGTGGGAGGATCTCTTGAGCCCAGGAGTTCAGGACCAGCATGGGCAACAGAGTGAGACTCTGTCCCTACAAAAAACAAAGAAAATTAGCCGGATGTGGTAGCACCAGCCCATGGTCCCAGCTACTCAGGAGGCTGAGATGAAAAGATCACTTGAGCCTGGGAGGTAGAGGCTGCAGTGAACTGTGACTGTACCACTGCACTCCAATCTGGGCACAAAACAAACAAATAAATAAATCAAAATTTAAAAAATTATTCTGGGTGTGGTGGCTCACACCTGTAATCCCAGCACTTTGGGAGGCAGAGGCAGGTGGATCACCTGAGGTCAGGAGTTGGAGACCAGCCTGGCCAACATGGTGAAACCCTGTCTCTACTAAAAATACACAAATTAGCTGGTGTGGTGGCACATGCCTGTAATCCCAGCACTTTGGGAGACTGAGGTGGGTGGATCATTTGAGGTCAGGAGTTCAAGACCAGCCTGGCCAACATGGCGAAATCCCGTCTGTATTAAAAATACAAAAATTAGCCAGGTGTGGTGGTGAGTGCCTGTGATCCTAGCTACTCGGGAGGCTGAGGCAGGAGAAACACTTGAACCCAGGAGGCAGAGGCTGCAGTGAGCCGAGATGGCGCCACTGCACTCCAGCCTGAACAACAGAGTCAGACTCTGTCTCAAAAATAAATAAATAAATAAATAAAATTAAAAAATTAAAAAGATAATAAAAGTGTGCAATTAGTAATGAAAGCTTAGTATGGAAAGGATGCAGTTGAGTTAGAGGAACAACACCATGAGAAAGGTAGAGTACCCTGGAGACCCCCACAGCTTCTCAGGAGGCTCCTTTGGCATCAGAGGACCCAGAGTGCAGTATGTGGGCTGGGACAAGGGAATTACCTTTCCCATCCCCGGGGGATGTCTTTCTGCAAACATCCTGGGGGTGTGGGACATTGTTGCTACTGCTGTTGTTGAATTGTTTCTTGGCAGCTGTTTCTTCAGTCAGGTTGCAGGTGTCACTGTAGCTGGCTGCCCCAGAAGGCCACATGGGCCTCATGCAAAGAGGGGTCTCCCAGGCGGTCAATGCAGGACTGGCATGTGAGGGTAAGAGATAGCGCAGGAAGCCTCCCCCTTGCTCTACAGCAAGAGGCCACTGGGCTGCTGCCTAAATCCCCAGCCACGCAGTGGCAAGGATGACACTGGAAGACCTCCATGCACTTACCCCAGAGTCCCACCTGAGCCGAGAAAACAGGCTTCCCAGAACCCGAAGTGGGCAGATGCTGTGGGTTCCCTGGAGGACCCTTGGTTGCTCAGGCCTGAGACTCTTCGGGCAGCGCTCAGAGGAGGATGGGGCTTAGGGACCCAGAAGCATGGCAAGGGACTTGCCCTTCCCTCTGAGGGACTCCACATGGGTCCCCTCTCCAGCCTGTCCTCCACCTGTGGCAAGAAGCAGAGGCAGCTCCCCCAGGGGCCAGCCCCACCTGAGGATCCCTCACAGGACTCCTCCTGCCAATGGTGCTCTCACCCGATCCTGGGCACTCTTACTGTGCTCCCCGGCAACCACCAGCTGGGGCTTTAGAAGGGGGCTGGGCCCACCCACAGAGGCTGTGATCAATAGCCGCTCATCCTCATTTTTTTTTTTCTTTTTTTGAGACAGAGTCTCGCCCTGTTGCCAGGCGCCAGGCTGGAGTGCAGTGGCACGATCTCGGCTCACTGCAACCTCCACCTCCCGGGTTCTAGCAATACTCCTTCCTCAGCCTCCCGAATAGCTGGGACTACAGGCGCGTGCCACCACGCCCAGCTAATTTTTGAATTTTTAGTAGAGATGGGGTTTCACCATGTTGGCCAGGATGGTCTCGATCTCTTGACCTCGTGATTTGCCCGCCTCCGCCTCCCAAAGTGCTGGGATTACAAGCGTGAGCCATCGCGCCCGGTGCTCATCCCCATTTTTACATTACTGGTTTGCTTGTTTTGTTTTTTGAGACAGGATCTCACCATGTCACCCAGGCTAGAGTGCAGTGGCAAAATCATGGCTCACTGCAGCCTCCACCTTCCAGGTTCAAGTCATCCTCCTGCCTCAGCTTCCTGAGTAACTGGGGCTACAGGCACATATCACCACACTCGACTAATTTTTTGTCATTTTTTGTAGAGATGGAGTCTCATGGTGTTGCCTAGGCTGGTCTGGAACCCTTGAGCTCAAGCAATTTTTTTGGTTTGGCCTCCCAAAGTGCTGGGATTACAGGCTTGAGCCACCGTGCCCAGCTGGCCTTAAATTTTTTTGTTTGTAGAGACGGGGAATAGGAGAAGGGAGGTTTCGCTATGTAGCCCAGACTGGTCTTGAACTCTGTGACTCCAGCGATCCTCTCGCTGGGCCTCCCAAAGCGCGGGGATTGCAGGTGCGCGACCGGCCAGCGGCCCCCTCTGGCGGGAGAGGAGGGCGTGGCCGGGGGCGTGGTCGCGGGCGGAGCGGCATGACGCGCGCGTCGCGGATCCCGGAAGCGGTGTCAGATGCTGGGGAGCCGGGCGGGCGGGTGCAGTGGCGGCGGGCGGCGTGGGGGGACTTGTTGTTCTTCGCGAAGTCTGAGCTCGAGCGCCAGGCGGCGGCGGCGGCCGAGGGGAGCGCGAGAGTGAGTGCCGGCGCGAGGACAGCGCGTGCCCGCGAGGAGCCGCCGCGCGCCCGCGCCACCCGCGCGACGCCAGGTGAGGGGCGGCGGGGCGGCCGGGCAGCGGGGCGGGGGCGGGGGTGGGGGCCGGGGCGGGGGCTCGGGCCCGGGCCTCCTGGCCGCTGAGTCACAGCCGTCCGGGGGTGGCGGGGCCGAGTGCAAAGGGACCGAGACTCCCATGCTGCCCAAGGGGCGGCCCGCGCACCTGCCCAGGTGGGTCCGGTCCCGCAGGCCGAGGGGGCTTCCCCAGGCCCGGCGCCAGGACGCGAGGCTCCCTCCCCTGAGCGTGCCTCCCGGGCCATGCTTGCGGTGCCCGGGGCCCTGGGGCGTGGACAGCAGACCTGGGGGAACGGGGGTCCCCGTGGGGCGGCGGCGCGCACCGAGCCTGCGCCTTCACACCTGCGGGGGGCGGGGCGGGCGCCACGTGCGGGCGGCGTAGGGAGGGCGCGGGCGCGTGGATTCCCCGCGGCTTCCGCCCCAGCGTGGCTTCCGCGTGCTCCCTGGTCTGCCTCCCCTGCTCTTCCTCCTCGTGACTGGCGGCGCTCCGGCCCAATGGCAGGGCCCACGCGTGTCCGGGGACGGGCTGGGGGTAACCAGGTCTACCCAGAGGCGGTGTCCTGGGACTGGTGTAGCTCTCAGCCGCCCACCTGTGGGGGGGTGCGGGAAGGAAGGCCTTACGGCAGGGGGCAGGTGACAGTGGCCCCAAGGCGCGTAGCGTTTTGCTCACGTGCGAGGCAGGGGCTCAGGCCTCTTCCAGCTCCCACTGCATGAGTTCTTCTGTGCCTCTGTCAAGTTCAGGAAACTGTGTATGTGCCTGTGACTGTGTCTGTGTGTGTCTGCACAGCCTCTACATCCTGGGGGGTGGGAGGAGGTGCCACTGAGGAACTCAGAAAGCCAGGACCCCGCCTGGCCTTGGCCATTGACCTGGGTCTGCCTGGGGCACAGCAGTGGCCCTGTGCTGTGCTGCGTTCTCATGCTCACGCCCGGTGTGTTCCCGGGGCCTCCCGTGTCCCTCTCCCCGGTACTGCGCCCCTGAACATGCTGTTGCTTCCTTCTTAACGCGGCTTTTGTAGCTGAGGCATAAATCAGATCCTGTCACCATTCATTCACCAAGTGACCCACAGGCAGCCAGCTGCTCTCTGGTCAGGTGCTTGGCCTCCGGAAGATCCTGAGACTCAAACCCCCCACCCGCTGCTGGACACCGTGGGATAGGGATATCTGGTTGGGCTCTGGCACAGTCCTTCTCGCCCCTCTGATTCTCCAGGGTGGGCTTCCAGGTCTCTGGACTGGCGTTGAGGTTTCAGCGTGTGTTGTAAGGGGATCTCCAAGACAGAGGGGGGTGCACGGTGCAGCTTCTCCAAGCCCAGCATTTTCAGGGACATGGAGTGTTAAAAGAGCTGTGGGTGGGGTCTGGAGAGTGTGGGTGGGCTGTGCAGGTGACTGGGACACACCTGCACCCTATTTGGGCATTAGCACCATTTATGAGACCGTCTCCCCTCCTTAGGTAACCCAGCAGGAATGTGTTTGACCTTGGTAGAGGGAGTCTACTTTTAAAACTAGACCTCTCATTCCAAAATAAGACATTTATTCAAACAAAAACACAAACCAGGCTTCTCCTGCCTTTTAGCCTTGAACTCAGCCAGGGCTTTGAGGGGCTGGTTCCCTGCAGTGTTGTTGACTCCTCAGGTGCCGGTAAACCCGGGAGCCAGCGTTTACCGAGGGTTGGGACTGTTGGGGTGCCAGCCTTTCTGTGCGCCCGCCCGGGAGGCTGCTGTTTCTAGCCACTCTGTGTCTACAAGGCGCGTGCTTTCACCCGGCTATGGCTGCAGCATTTGTTTACAGTCTCCGGCAAAGCTGTTTACCACCCAGACCGAGAAGAAGTTGTGCCTGTTCCTGTCCCAGCTGTTTCTGAGTCTAAAGGTTTCTGGAGTGGACTTTCTGGGTTTCAGGTCCAGTCCACACGGGAAATGGAAATCTGGCCAGCTGGGAGAATGCTCCGTGTGGCTGCCTCTCCACAGTAAACAGTGACTCACCACTCCGTCCCCACCCTCCCTGCTCTCGGCGAATGGAAGATGCTCTTCCCTGCTATTTATTTTTGCTTTTTATAAGTCACAGACTCGTCATGTTTCCGCTTTCCTGCAGTTTCAGGAAACTGGGAGTGTCGTCTTAAAATCATAGAGTTTAGAGCAGGTACACATGAACCTGAGTGGCCACACACCCTGCCCTGACCGGCCACTGTAGATGAGGAAACCCAGGCCGTGACAGCTGCTGGCCTGGCCCCAGGGCCGGTGGGGTCTGGTCTAGAGCCTGCCTGCTTCTCCACGCTGTGCGTTGGGCGCTTTGGGAAGGTATTGGGGTGGAGGCTGCCCTCTCCCTGCCCTCCAGTGCTGGGCTGGCTCATCTCTTGCAGCGGGGGCTTGTGTAGGGTGTAGGGAAGACATGCTCCCTGCTTGCAAGGAGCTCACCATACTGTGGGGAGGCCCCCGTCCCCAGAAGGATCTATAACCAGGCCTTGGTAGAGGGTGTTTGCCTACGCAAGGACAGTGGAGAGTGTTTCTGAAAGAAGCAGGGCTTGAGGGCGGGCAGGAACCAGGTGCTCAGTGCAGACGGTGGGAGGATCAGAAACCTGCCATGGCTTTGGGACAGGGGAGTTGGGGTTCAGGAAGAACCCCAAGCCTGTGGTGCTGCGTGTGGGGCACCAGGATCAGGGTGAGGGCATCCCATTTGGCCAAAGCTGTGGTCCAGTCAAGAGAAGTTGGAGGCCCGAGCCAGGGCAGGTGTCATGGGTTCGGGCAGGCAATGCTTGGGGACTGGGATCAAGCTGGGTCGGTGAGTGGACGAGGAAAGGATAGAGGGTTGGAGCCACACCGCTGAATGATGCAGTTGGGGGCTGAGGGGGCATCTGGGCCCCCTGGAATGCCCCTGGTTGTGCTTGGAGGCTGGGGGAGCTGGGTAAAGCCCCAGGGCAGTTGGGGGAGAACAGGATGCTGATGGGGAGCAGAGGCCGAGGACAGGAGGATGATGTGGGAGCCAGGGCAGGGACTGGAGCGGGTGTGGTGTGTTCTGCAGTTTGCTCTCTGCTGCTGCAGCTGCCTGAGTCACCTCTGGATGTAGCGGGATGACACAGCTTCCTCGGACTGCAAATGCAAGGTGACCAGACGTCCTCCAAGCCGGGCTGACAGTTGTGGCGTGCTGGAGGGCGGCCAGCCAGGGCCATGCCATGGGCTGGTGTGGGTTCGGCTAGGGGTGCCAAGCGGGGTGCCTCCCGCATCCCGAGGGGGGCCGTGTCCAGAACAGCTGGACTATGGGGGCCCTCGCAGTCTAGGACCTCATCCTTAGTAGGATGGGTGTCTGGCTGGTCTCTGGGACCAGCCAGGGCTGCAATTAGTTGATCGATACCTGTTTCATAGGTGCCCACTGGGTACCAGGACCACAGTGGCCCCACCCACCCTTGTGGCCCACTGTGGGGGTGCCTGCCTTGGGGGTCTCTTGCTGAAAGGCTCCCAGTAGAGGTTGGCATGCCCTGGGTGGCCTCTGGTTTTGTGGATTCCACCTGTCGTGGGAGTCATGGGTGTGGGAGGGTGGGAGGGCAGCTGCTATGTGCTGCTGGATGAACCCGAGCCTCTCGGACAGAACGCTCATCCTCCGTTCCTGGGCCTCCTCCGGCCCCTCCTCCCTCTCCTGCATCCCACATCCTCCTAGACCCATAGATAGTGGAAGTGGAAGGGCCACTCTGTCTCGGTCAGACTGGCTGGGCAGCTGAGGGGGTGGAGCGTGGAGTCTCCGTTGCCATTCACCCCTTGGGAAAGAGCAGATGACCCGTTCAGAGCCCTGAAGCTCTGAAATCCCTGTTTCCATGGGCATCCTCGCCTGGGACTGTTCAGAGGGGTCATCCAGCTGTCGGCTGCCCTACTCACTTTGCTCTCTTTTTTTTTCTTAAGAGACAGCGTCTTGCTCTGTCACTCAGGCTGGTGGAGTGCAGTGGTGCAATCACAGCTCACTGCAACCTTGGCTTCCTAGCTCAAGCAATCCTCCACCTCCCGAGTAGCCGGGACCACAGGCATGTGCCATCACACCCAGCTATTAAAAAATTTTTTTTCTTTGTAGAGACAGGGCCTCGCTATGTTGCCCAGGCTAGTCTAAAACTACTGGGCTCAAGCATTTGGCCTCCAGAGGTGTTGAGATTCCAGGCAAGGACCACCGTTCCCAGTCCCATCTTTATGGATAAAGTGTTCCCTCCTGGACCCCAAAAGTGGTCCTTCTCAGCTTATGCTAGCACACCAAGAGATGTCAGGGCTCTCAACCCCCCACTGAGTGGGGTCAGACCCATGGGTGACCAGTGAATATTTGCTGGGATTTAAAAAGTTAAAAATGGCCCTCACGGTGGCTCACGCCTGTAATCCCAGCACTTTGGGAGGCTGAGGCAGGAAGATCACTTGAGCCCAGGAGCTCCATACCAGCCTGGGCAACATGGTGAGACCATGTCTCTACAAAAAGATTCAAAATTCTCTGGGTGTGGTGGTGCCGATGTGTAGTTCCAGCTGCTTGGGAGGCTGAGGCAGGAGAATTGCTCGAGCCCAGGAGGCTTGCAGTGGGCCATAATTGCACCGCTGCACTCCAGCCTGGGTGACAGAGCGAGACCTTTTCTCTAAAGTGAAAATCAAAAGGTAAAACATGACTCTTCGGTCACTGAGGTGGCTGCCTGGGCTCACCTGTTCCCAAGAGGGCAGTTCTGGATGGCTGACCCTGGGCTGCTTGACCTGTCTGCCAGAGGCTCGGGCTCCAGATCCTCATCCTCCACGAGGTTCCTCCGGTGGAGCTGCCCTGCCCTACGCTTTAGGGAGCCCAGACCCTCGGTCTGGATCCTGGATCCTGGATCCTGAATGGAAGCATCCCGGCTCTATCACTTATTCCCAGCTGCAGCCGCAGGAGTTGCCTCTGTCTGAGGCTGCTGGCGGTTCCTTTTCCTTTATTATTTATTTGTTTATTTTTTGAGACAGAGTCTCACCCTATCATCCAGACTGGAGTGCAATAGTACAATCTCAGCTCACTGCAATCTCCACCTCCCCGGGTTCAAGCGATTCTCCTGCCTCAGTCTCCTCAGTAGCTGGGATTACAGGCGCGTGCCACTGCGCCTGGCTAATGTTTGTATTTTTAGTAGAGACAGGGTTTCACCATGGCCAGGCTGGTCTTGAACTTCTGACCTCGTGATCCACCCGCCTCGGCTTCTCAAAGTGCTGAGATTATAGGCATGAGCCACTGTGCCCAGCCTCCTTTTCCTTTAGAGGAAATGATTTCCCCCGCTGAGCTTTGTTTAGATGTACGTCATGTTGAGGTGTCTGGCTTTGCGTTGAAAGCCCTTCCTCTTCCATCAGAAAACCAGTCACATAAAAGGTGTTCCAGGTTATAGGTGGTGCCGGAGAACTTTGCTGCCAGGGATGGGGGTTGGGGGTGAGCGGGGGTGAGCGCTGCACCCTTTACCTAGGTCAGTGGTTAGGGCCCCATAGCAGAAACTCAGACCCGCTGACCACTGCGCTTCTTGGGTGACTCTACCGAAACCCAGAGGAGCTCAGGGGCATGTGTGGCAGTGCTGGTGTTTTGTTAGCTGGTGGGCGTAAGACAGAATGCCAGGGCCTCACTCCTTGGGGGTGCTGGGGAGGAGCTTGGCTGCACTACTGACCAGGTGCTGATGCAGCAGCCCCTGCCTGGGGCCCGGGGCAGCGGGAAGCCCGTGTTGCAGGCGTCTTTGGGACCCCAGGCACACCCTCCCCCTGGCATGATACCCTAAGGCTGCGTGTCTGGCCCTGGGGAGGGAGCCCTTTCTACGTGTGCTCTGGCAGCCCTTGAGGCTATGTGAGGTCGAACAGTTCACAAAACCCTTTTTAGGGCAGTCATCATTTTTAGATCAGTTGCTTTACAAACTTTTTTGCACACACAAAACTCTTCTCTCAGTCTCCTCCCAAAAGCAAGCTGTCAATTTTCTTGCCTCTAATGTTTAAGGCGACTTTAGGTTAATGCTACTTGGATTTGTCTTGTGCGTGGTGGGGAGAGGTAGGCGCCAGCAGCATCCCATCCGTGCTGGGTTCCTGAGAGAAGCTTCGACACTTGGCTGGCCCGTCCCTTCTGTGTCGCCTCTCGGGGGTTGGCTATGGAGGCTCGTGGCTGAACCAGGCTTCCTCGGCAGAGCAGAGTTGTGACCTGCCCAAGGAAGTGGGGGGCGAGCTTGTGAGCGCAGCGTCGGGGCTGCCCGGGGCCCCTGCCTTCCCCAGGTCTCTAGTTCCTCTAGTTGCTCTAGTTCCTTGGAGGGGCCCAGTGCAGGTGTGCCCTAAAGCACTGTGGACATGAGGGGAGCACAGGTATGCTCCAGCAGCCTTGGTGACCTTGGCCTCGTAGAAGTCGTCAGCTGCCCCTTCTGGGGTCCCACAGGTTCCCGTGTGCCTCCGAGACATCACAGGCATTTTGGAAAGCCTCTCCTTAGTGGAAGGATCTCCACGCTGAACTCTGCCCCTGGTACCCGGCCGAGCCCTGCATGTCACCGTGGGTCTGGCCAGACAGCCCTGTCCTTGGGACCTTCCTTTGCCGCCCAACTCTGCTGCCACGGCGGGCAGGGGCCCCGGGCGCCTGGGAGCAGGTCTTTGCTGGGTGGGAGGCTGGGGTGTGTGGGAATGCGCGAGGCTCTGTAAACATCTGGTGACTCACCGCATAGCTATGTCGTGGCCGGCCTGTGCACTGACGTGCTCACAGCGGAGCTGGAAGCGGTGCCCGCGGCCCCTCCCTCTGACATGGAAAAGTTTCTCATGGTGCTTCCAGCCGCCGGCATCTGCAAGTCCCCACAGTGGCTGAGGCAGTCAGGCCCTGGCTTCTCCACTGTCACACTTGCCCCAGGGTGGGTGCAGAGGAGCCTGGAGACCACCTGGCCTTCTCCAGGACCGGCTGGTGTCGTCCTGTGCTGTCTACATCAGCGCCCTGAGAGCAGCTGGCCTTGGCAAGGGCAGTGGGCTCCGCAGCCTGGTGTGGGACCGTCTCGCCTTTGCAGTCCTCTGGTTGTGGGGGTGGATGGGCTGTGGGGGTGGGAACCCAGTTAGAGGCAGCGCTGGAAGGTGGAGGGATTTGGGCCCAGGGGCTCCCTGGCCCAGGGTTGGGGGGGGTCCTGGGCTGGCAGGGAGGGCAGGATGGGGTCACCCCCCCCACAGTGCCCATGTCCAGTGGAGGTGTTGCCCAAGGACACTGCCCACTGCCATGTGCCACTCTGATGTTCCTTCTGTGGGAACCTGTGTCTGGTATTTGGGGTGTGGGAATGGGTGCTGTGAACCCCTGTCCTGCAAGCAGACCCATGCCGGCTGCCCGCCTGTGCCAGTTGCGGGGTACGAGTGAGTTTGTTTACTGCCTGCCAGCCTCGTGATGTCTGTGCAGCCTGACCTGAAGTCAGGATCATTTTTTGGGCTTCTCGGTTTCCATGACGACCATGGGGGCTGGCTCGGTCCCAAGGTCGCCATGGCAACTATCAGAGGGATCATGCCGGGGATGCTTTGGCTGGGTTTTTCATGAATGATTAGAATGTGTGACACAATGCAGACGTGAGGACGGCGGGGGCGGCGGCGGGGACGGCTCCCGCCAGACAGTCTAACGCTCAGCAAGGCGGCAGCTCCCCACCTCCCTGGTCTCTGGCTGCGGCGCCCGACCCGCTGCCCCTCAGGAGCCCCACACCCCCTTGGGCCACAAGGTCCTTGCTTGGAGGCCGCTTAGGTGGAGGTGGTGATGTCACAGCCGCAGCGGCCAGGGCCGTGGTAGGTCACCCGTGGCCTGCGGGGAGGGTGGGGCGGGAAGGCGGCTGGGGCTTCACCCAGGCCCACCTTGGGGGGAGCTGTCGATGGCAGGGGCTCCCCAGAGACCCCCTCTCAGGGATCCAGGCTGTGTCTGGAGCACTGGAGTCTTTGCCAGGGTAGGGTCGCTGTCCAGTGGGGCCTCGGGGCCAGGACAGCCGTCTTGGGGGAGGGAGGTTTTGCCAGTGGTCACTTTGGTCTTCAGGATGGAGCACCTTGTGTCATGCAGGTGCAGATGTCTTTTCTGACCTCAGGGAGAGTCAGAGCAGGAAGCAGCCACTGCTGGCGCCTGCTGGTTACCCCACAGCACCAGCGGCCACAGCCCAGGCCCACAGGCAGCAGGGGGCCACATGTGGCTAGGCTATTAGGCTCTAGGGTGGGGGTCCCAGCCACTCTGCGGACTGTGCTAGAGCGTGAGGTGTGGCCAGGCCACCTCCTGGAACCCTGAGCAGAGACAGAAGCTGGGCCAGGATGTCCTGGGGAGCCCCTCAGGATGGGCCGGGATGGTGTCCCATCTTGTTTTCAGGGTGCTGTGATCCATCCCAGGCTGAGGAGGTCCCTGCATGGGAGGCGGCTGCCCCGTCCTGCACCTCCGGCCCTGACCTGCGCTGGCTTCTCTGCTTGCCCGTGTTTTCTAGCTACGAGTTCCAGAGAGCTCTGTCCTGGTGACTGTGCCCAGGTTATGACGACTAATCCCAAACCGAACAAGGCATTAAAGGTAAGGCTGGCTCCAGGCAGGCCCTGTCTCAAGCACAGGTGTGGGAAAGCCTCCCAGCCTGACAGCCCCGGCTTCCCAGGGCTGCCCTGAGCCTGTGATGGAGGCCTCCCTGTTGCCAGGAAGAGGTTGGGTGCTGTGTCTGGGGGATGTTCACAGGAGCGGTGGGGTCAGGATCGGGGACTGTGGCCCCAGGAGATGACTCCCAGGCTGTGGGCTTGGTAGGGTCTGATGCCTACCCAACAGGGCCGTGTGTCCACTGGGCACTACTGCATGAGCTTATCCCCCCACTCCAGGTGTGAACAGTGTGGTCTCATCCTCCCACTCCAGGTGTGGGCAGCATGACCTCTGGTGAATGGGATGCTCCAGCTCCCAGGGCCTGAGCCCATCTGTGCCCAGCGCTTCCCGCCTTTGCAATGGCACATGCCTGTGAACTGGCTCAGTCCCAGCAGCAGAACCTCTGTGCTCTGGGTCCTCGCCGGCTCTGAGGCTGTCAGTAACCAGGAGTGACCAATGTCAGTGCTGGCTTTTCCCGTTCAGAAAGGGTCCTGTGGGGCCACAGCCATCATGTGGGCTGCCTGCGTGCACGGTGTCTTGCAGTCTGAAGGCCAGCCCGGAGAGTGCATGGGCATGCAGGGATACCGCTGGGTCCCTGACCACGCCGGTGCTGGTCCCAGGCAGGCACCTGGCGTTCTCCTGCCACTGACCCTGTGCTGTGGCCCCCTAGGTCAAGAAGGAGGCGGGCGAGAACGCCCCAGTGCTCAGCGACGATGAGCTGGTGTCCATGTCAGTGCGGGAGCTGAACCAGCACCTGCGGGGCCTCACCAAGGAAGAGGTGACCCGCCTGAAGCAGCGGCGGCGCACGCTCAAGAACCGTGGCTACGCGGCCAGCTGCCGCATCAAGCGGGTGACGCAGAAGGAGGAGCTGGAGAGGCAGCGCGTGGAGCTGCAGCAGGAGGTGGAGAAGCTGGCGCGCGAGAACAGCAGCATGCGGCTGGAGCTGGATGCGCTGCGCTCTAAGTACGAGGCGCTGCAGACCTTCGCACGCACCGTGGCCCGCGGGCCCGTGGCGCCCTCCAAGGTGGCCACCACCAGCGTCATCACCATCGTCAAGTCTGCCGAGCTCTCCTCCACCTCCGTACCCTTCTCGGCTGCCTCATAGTGCCTGCCAGAGGCGGGGGACGGTGGGCAGGCGATCAGGGTCACACCCCTCGAGCCTGTCACTGGGACGCACTTTCAACATCCAAGTCCAAGCGCAGGCCCCTCAGGTGTAAGCAGCTAAAGCTGGGATGAAACTATGGTGCAGGGTGAGGAGTGGGCTCCCATGAGCCCACCAGTCCACATGCACCTGCACGCGCACACTCACACCCGCCCCCAGCTCCCTGCAGGATATGTCCGTGTGTGGGAATTGGTGTCTTGTGCCCGTGGGAGTCGGGTCGGATCAACGGAAAGGCCTTCGGGAAGTTCCGCTGTCCCCTGCAGGGGCTGCCAGGAAACACGGCCCCAGGAGTCAGGCCCCTGTGACTGGGTCGGTGTGCGGCTCGTCTTCCACTCCTGCTGTGAGCAGCTATCGACACCTGTCCTGCCGCGGCCCTCCAGCTGGTGCAGGGGCCCCTCGCTGCCCTGACCAACTCCACAGCCCCTGCGGAGGGGCGTGGATGCTGCGTCCATCCTTCCAGGTGTCCTGTTGGAGTGGCTGTGACCTGCTTCTGCCTTAGCAGGGGCCTGCAGGAGTGAGCACGGTGTGGCGTGTCTGTGTGTGCACGCGGGTGTGTGCAGGCACGCCTGGCATCAAGACACTGGGGCTGAGGGGGGTAGCTTGCTGGCGTTCACCAAGGGAGGGCCTGTGGGCACACGTGGCAGAGTATGGCTCATATGTTGTGAGGTCTCCTCTGTGCTCTGGTGATCAGAGGAGGACAAATAGTGCAGAAGCCCCCTGCCCACGGGAGCTGGCCACCCAGACACGGACCTCGCAGGCTGTCAGATCTCGGTGGAGACAGGCAGGAGCATCCCATCAGGTGACGGTGAGCAGGACTCAGGCTCTGTGTCCTGGAGCTGCTTCTTGCCAGCTGTGGTCAGTGCAAGGGGAATGAGGAGGTCTTTTGGGGGCCTCGGGAGGGGGTGCAGCCTGGGGGATGTTGGTGGACGTGGACGTGGAGGTGGGAGGGAGGACGTCGCTTGGAGTGGTGGAGGCGGCGGGAGCTGTGTGCGATAGTGGGTGGAGAGTCTTCAAGGGCAGGACCAGGACGCGGCTGGGTTCTAGAGGAGCTTGGGAGTGAGCCTGGCTCTCCGGAGGGCATGGCGGGCAGGGAGGTGGCAGGCACCAGGCCAGGAGAGCCTCATGGACATGGTTCCCGCATGCAGACCCCCAGGAGCACAGCCACAGGCTGCAGGCCCTCAGCACTCAGTCCTCATCCGGAGCCTTCACCTGCTCCTCCTCCCCAGAGCACTGAGGCACCAGCGGGGTTGGCACTCCACCTTGGGCTTCCTTTCCTGGAGAGCCACTTGAGGGTCCCTCCTGTCACTGGGGACTCCGCAGCGTGAGTGGGGGTTCACAGAGCCCCTGCCTGGGGGAGCTGGCGGATGCGAGCCGCCCATCTGGGACTGCCGTGTAGGACATGCAAGGCGGTGCCTGGGGCCCCGGCTTCCTCTCAATGGCCCCTGCCCACCCGGTAACACCCCCCGCCGGCTGCAGAGCCCCGGCCGGTGCCAGCCACGCTGGGAGGTCGCAGGACAGGCAGCCCCAGGGTTGCGACTTGGTTCTGCATCTACTGCTAGAAGTGAGCGGGAATCTGCAGGCCCGCCAGGGCCACTGGGTCCCGACAGAGAAAGGGCTGCATGTTCCCAAACAGCTGTTGCCCCCGTGGCCATGGTAGGTAATCCATATTGGATGTCATAAGGACCAGGGGGATATTTAAAGAGAGAAACAAAATATATAGAGATATAAAATTATATTCACAGTTTATCTACAGATTTTTCGTAACAATCTTTGTTTTCCAGTTTGATACTGTAAATCTATCAGCAGAGCTGTGGGTGCGGGCACGATAGGAGTTGGGACTCCGGGCTGCCCGCCGTCCCCCTCCATCTCCCACGGACCGCACCAGGCCACTGGGACCCGCAAGACAGGCCACAGCGGGTGGCCGGTTCTGTCCCGTCTCAAGGTTCTTGGGATCCACGTCTTGTGGGCTGTGGGCATCTACCTGCCCTTGGCCTGCGGTGCTTTGCCAGAGAGGGGACTCCCCGTCCCCAGCCCCCAGGGTGGACGGAGCCCGTCATCTCCCAGGGCCAGGCCAAGGAAGGACGGCACGTTCTGCTTTTCCTTTCAGATTGTTGAAATTTCATTGTCATGATTTAATATATGGATTTTTTTATTTAAAAGACGAGGGCCTCTTTGTCGAGTGGGTTTGTTTTCTGTCTCTGTGCCTCCAGCTTCCCAGAGAGATCCAGGTCTTCGCGTTTCCCAGGCGTGGGGACCCCTGCCCCCGCCTCCACACCGCCTCACCCTGGCCTCTGTGCTACTGGGCAGTTCCATTTCAATATTTATTTTTGTGTTGCTTTTTATCATGATATAAATTATTGAGAAGAGATCACATGTGGGCCTGTGTTTGGCCGCCGCCGCCCTGCCCCGTCCCTGCGGCCACCACCTAATTTATTGCCGTGCGTCCTGCTGCTGTGACCGCTTTTGTACCTTTGCAATAAAGAATTTTCTCATTTCAGACCCTTGCGTTGTGTAGTTGGTGTTTTCAGCTGGGTCTTTCTTGGGCCAAGAACCACTCCCTCATCTCAGGGGACCCCACCTTCCTTCACCAGGGAGAGTCAGGGTCAGGATCTGGGCACCACGTGTAAGTGGGTTTCCCAGACTGCCAGCCCCTGACTGTGACACTGGGACAGCCACAGGGGAGGTGCTGGTCAGGTGGCCACCTCCTGGGCTTCATCTCTGAGGGTCAAGCTTCAGTCCTGAGCGTCTCCATCTGCCCCACCCATAGCCTCCCATCCAGGTAGCCTCTCTCTTCCAGTGGAAGGAGCAGAAAGCAGCACGGTGGTCAGCGTCCCCCTTCTCCGGGAGACCCCTCACCCAGCTTTGCTGGACTCTCAGTGGAGCCTGCAGGAAGTTGTGAGCAGGATGGGGTCTGTCCAGGAGCAGAGAGCAAAGCCCCTTGGACAGCAGCCAAAAGCCCGTGGACTCCTCAGAAAAGGCAAGGGCCCACCCAGATGCTGTCCCTACCCTGCCTGGCCTTCCAGGGAGAGCAGCCTCTGCCCACCCATCCCCATTTTTGGGGCTGAGCCGACTGGGGTCTGAACGCTCTCCGGTGCTGGACCACACTGGGTGAAATCCCAGCTCAATTTTTTTTAGACAGGATCTCACTCTGTCACGCAGGCTGGAGTGTACAGTGGCATGATCACGGCTCACTGCAGCCTCAACGTCCCGGGCTCAAGCAGTCCTCCCATCTCTGCCTCCTAAGTAGTTGGGACCACTGGCATGCACCGCCACGCCCAGCTAAGTTTTGTATTTTTTTGTAGAGATGATGTTTTACCATGTTGCCCAGGCTGGTCTCAGACTCCTAGGCTCAAGCAATACGCCCACCTTGGCCTCCTCAAGTGCTGAAATTCCAGGCGTGAGTCACTGCGCTTGGTCAAAATCCCAGCTCTAGCATCCATGTGGCCTGGGGCCGGTACCCCCCAGCCAGCCTTGCTTCCTGCGAATTGGGCGTAGAGGTGGGTGCAGTAGCTGGCGCATGGTGCAGTGAGGGTGGAATCTGCTGGGACTATGGTAGCCTGAGCTTGTCACTAGCAATGGCAGGGATGGCACTTTCCCCAGCTAAGTCCAACCTTCCTGTGGCCCACTCTGCGGCTCTAGGCCCAGCCTGCTCCTGGAGGAGGATGGATGGGGATGTTGTGAGAGGAGACACCGCCCCCAACGGCTGTACAGCCTGCACCCAGGCCAGGCCGGGGCCCCCAGGGCTTTCTTGCGGATCGCTGAGGATTTTCAGCTGGACTATCTCCCAGATGAGGACACGGAGGCTAGGAGGGGCTAGAGAGCTTGGTGGGAGCACCCAGCCAAGATACCGCCTCCTGCCTGCCTCAAGGCCTGCTCCTCTGTTGGGGCCTGTCACTAGGGACCCCCTTTTTCAGCAGTGATGATGACACTGGAACCATGCTGTTCTCCACCTTCCCCACCTCACGTGCCCATGCTCCCTCCCGAGGTGGGCAAGCCTGGCCTGGACCGCCTCATGCTGCCTCCATCCACACAGAGTGGGCTTAGCCCTGAGGGCTTTCCTTTCTGTGTTGGAAAGAAGCAAAAGCAGCCTCGCCTGCAGGGGAGAGGCATCTGTGAGGGGCAGGAGGCAGGGTGGAGAGACGGCCTCTGTGGAGCTGGCTCACTGGTGTCCAAGTCACTGCTCTGTGACCTCAGGCAACTTGCTACACCTCTCTGAGCTTGGTCACCATCCTGGCTGGTGTGAGTGCTGAGTGTCAGTTTCCTGGCACGGTCTTCTGAGGTGCTGCTGGCATAGGAGCCCAGTCCCTGGCCCTCAGCCTCTGCCGCCTGGAGCCCATGCGGTATCTGGATCTCCAGCAGGGGATCCCTCGGCCACGCACCCTCCAAACATGAGATTTGGGCAACTCAAGCCCTAAAGGGGCGGCCTTCCCCGAGGCAAGGGCAGAGCAGGCCCAGGGTTCAGCCAGTGTCCCCAGTCTCCAGCAACTGCCCCTTGGCAGCAGTTACCTGGGGAGCACCATGCTCCCACCTGCTGATGGGGTGAGACACGGTGGCCACCTGGTGGGCCTCCCCCTGCAGGGGTCCAGTAAGGTGGGTGGGGTCTTTCTAGCCAGGGAGGAGCTCGGCCTCTCATCAGGCAGCCCAGCTGGGCCCTGCAGACCCACTGGCCTTGAGTCCCCACGTTCCCAGCCCAGAAAGCAAGAGTGGGAGCTGATCCTCTCTGGCCCAGGCACCACTGGTCTGTTGCCACCCTGCTGAGTCCCTCAGAGACCTGAGACACATTTCCCGCTGTTCCTGGTGGCCATGGGTGGGGGCAGTGTGGGTGGGAGCTGCGGTTCCTGGGTGGTGCCCACTGAGCCTTCCTGTCTGCTGTGCCTGCTGGGCCCTGGCTCTCCACACCCACTACCTGAGCCCCCCTGCCAGGCTCTGCCTACTTCTGCTACACCTGCCCCAGCCCCCACCCGACCTGTGCTTCGGGCCCCAGACACAGAGCTGACTGCTACCTGCAGGCCAGGTCACTGCCCTCTCCCCTTACGGGCCCTGGGCCTGGGGGGTGCCCCTGCAGTGACACCTCTCACCCTGGTCCAGCTGCTTGTCCTCCCAGAAGCCCCCTTGGTCCCTGGGCGGCAGTTCTCACTGCCGGGATTTCCAAGCCCACTTGGGTGCCTCCAGCTTCCTGAGGGCAGGGCACGTGTCTGAGGCTTGGCTCCTCAAACCCAGGGCCCTGCCTGGCACGTGGAGGAAGAAGAGAAGGGGAGGAGGCAGGTGCCCAGGCAGGAGCCCCCGCTGTGCCCCAGATGCTCAGGGCTCTGCCCTCGTGGCCTCTACCCACACTGTGGATGGAGCTGGCATGAGGCCCATTCTGGAGGAAGCAGAAGCTCCCAGGAGAAAGGCGGCGGCTGTGATCTCACAGCCTGACCTCTGTCCTGCACTGCCCTGGGCAACGAGGCTGTCCACCCCAGACGGGTAGGACCCCCTTTCCTGCTTGCAGACTCTGAGCAGCCAGCCTCCTGTGACCCCCACTGCCGCCTGCTCCCAAGGCTACAGGCCCCCCAGGAACAGAAGCCAAGACTCAGTAGAAAATCCAAGGTGTTTAAATATAAATAAGAGCGGTTCTCCCAGCCCTGTGGCACTGGCCAGCCTCACAGGCACCCGGTAGTTCTGTGAATCATCCCAGGCACACCTGGTGGGCGCCTGGCCAGGGCTCCCCGTGGCTGGCATGTGGAGTCACGTGGGCCCTTCTCCACGTGCCCATGATGGCTGCAGCAGGCCCTGAGGAGGCTCAGCCCCAGCCAGCCTTTGTGGACCCTGCCAGCCTGTGGCACCCGGAGCTGCTGTGTCAGAGCTGGGCCGCCCAATGCCCTGGCACCCCTCCCTGCAGCTGCCCAGCCGAGGATCCGTCCACTGTCTGTCTCCTGAGTCAGGGTGTCTGACCCACTCACAGTTCCCGTGGGACTCCTGCAGCCAAGGCCCTGCAGCCACACTTGCTCCCCGCCCCACAGTGGCCTTGGGGGTTGATGGCAGGTGATCCCAGGGCGTCCCCAGCCTCTTCTGATTGGCTGAGGTGCCCTCTCCTGGGGCAGTGGGCCCACCTGGGTGCCTGGCAGGGCCATTAAGTGCCCTGAACCCCGGGCTGGAGGGAGGATGGGAAGTGGGCTCCGAGGGCCTTTCAGGAGGGCTCTCAGGAGAAGCCCCATCTTTGGCAGGAGGGTTGGTGGGTGGGGGGCCCTGTCCTTCCCAGAGGCCTGGGCAACCTGGGTCCTTAGCTAGGCGCCCGCAGGCCAGACTCCCCTACAGGTCCTCTGAGGGGATCAGCATCCGCTTCTCCAGGCTCCGGCTCTTCCTGCCCCCGCCAGAGCCGCCACCAGGGTGGGTGCCAGGTCGGGGCACCTCGTGTGTGGCCTGCTGCGTGTAGTGCTGGTAGGCGGGGGAGAAGTTGTGGATGGCGTCCTGCACGATGTCCTGGGGGCTCACCGTCTCCCTGAGGCCGCTGGAGATGCTCTGCATGGGTGCTGGGGGAGCTGGGGGAGGGCAGCATGTGAACCCCACCATCCCCCCTGCACTTCAGCCCCCGGACATGCCCCTCAGCCCTGCCTCCTAGATGCCCAGGGCTGGGGCTCCTGCATGTCCAGGTCTGGCATTGGCCAGCAGAGGGTGGCCCCAGACCCCTGGACCCCAGCCCAGCTTCCTCCGCCCAGCACTGGGCCTGTCCCTGGCCAGACCCCTGCCAAGGACCACATCCCTCTGAAGTTTCAGAGGGGCTCTGAGCAGCGGGGTACACCTATGGCTGGCCTTGGGTGGGCACCCTGGCCACTCCACAATGACTGATGAGAAGCCAGGCAGGCAGGCCACAGGCTGTCCCCACCCTAATGGGGAGCATGCCTGGCAGGGGATACCCATCCCCTATCACCACTGGGGTCTGGGACTACCTGGATCCCACACAGCCCAGGTGCCTGTCTGGAGCTGGATACCCATTGGCCATCTCCCTGCCCAGTGAGCTGGCATTCCTGGACCTCGAGAGTGGCACAGACACAGACCTGGTGCCCCAGCTGGAAGGCAGGATGTACCTGGTGAATTGTCCTCCTTCTCTGAGTACACCTCGCAGGGGAAGGCGTAACGCAGGGCCACAGAGGCGAACAGCATCTCCATGCAGATGATGAAGTTTTGGTAGCCGGCAGCCAGTGTGCCAGCCCCCAGCCTGTTTCCGCCGATGGTCTCCACCTCCGGGATGACCCCACATCGCTCCAGAATGGCCAGCAGTAGCCCTGCAGATGCCATAGCTGCTCAGCCCCAGCCCTGATGGGGTCTACAGGGGAGGAAGAGGCCTCGGACCCCAAAGCGGCTCCTCTGACGGGTGCTGTGATCCTGTCTGTGTGGTTTCATCCAACCCAGGGGAGACCAAGGTTCAGGGGGGCAGGGCACCTCCAAAGTCAGGGATCTCAGCACAGCAGATGCTCAGGAGCTCTCCTGGGCCTGCCCTGCTGCTCCAGCCCCAAAGTGGGACCTCCCCACTTCCCCTGTGCCCACAGGCTTTACCCTGGCTTCCCGCTGATCTGTGCCACAGCTGGGGAAACAGAAGCACATGGGGCCTGGGGAAGGGGGCGTGAGATGAACCCCTGATGGAGGTATGAGGTGAACCCGGGATGGGGGTGTGAACCTGGGATGGGGTGTGAGGTGAACCCAGGATGGGGGTGTGAGGTGAACCCAGGATGGGGGTGTGATGTGAACCCAGGATGGGGGTGTGAGGCAAACCCAGAATGGGATGTGAGGTGAATCCAGGATTGGGGTGTGAACCCGGAATGGGGATGTGAGGTGAACACGGGCTCTCTAGACTATAGCCCTGGCATACCCCCACCCTAGTCGCCCCACACACCCTGCCAGAATGATAGGAAGATGACGGCTTTGATGGTGAGGAACTTGAGGACGGGCTCAAAGGGCCGCAGGAGCTCCCTGGTGGTGAAGTAGAAGAGAAACAGGGCGTAGAGGGCGAGGCTGACGGAGGCGTTGTAGATGAGGGTCACATAGAGGTAGCCGCTGCGGACACTGGGCAAGACAGGAGCTGTGATCAGGGTGGCCCCACGCCCCTACCATCCTCTGCACCCCAGAGCTGCTGCCGCCACACCCTCAGCCTGGCCCCCACCCAGGAGCATGGGTCCTGCAGAGACCCTGGCCCAATCTGATCCTCACTCCAGGGCCTGCAGGAGAGCGTGGGGAGCTGGGGGTGGCTGCAGGGCTCTGCAGGGCAGGGCAGGGCCACACGGCTGTTCTCCCTACCAGCCCTGCCCCTCCTCATCCCAGGGTCCCGTCCTCTGCTCAGGCATCATCCAGGCTGCCTCTGTCAAAAATGCCGCCTCCCAATCCAGTCCATCTGGCCACTGCCTGAAGGTCCTCTGTGAGGTGGACACACAGGTGTCATGCCTGTGCACCTATGTGTGTGTGCATGTATGCCGTGTGTGCACGTGCACATGAGTGGGGTGCATTGTGGTGTGTGTGCACACATTGCATGCATGTGTGAATGTGTTTGTGTGTGTGCATGCGTATATGCAGGTGTGAACATATGTAATGGTGCTGTGTGCATGGTTTGTACATGTGCTGGGCATGTGTGCATGTGTGTGCATGTATGAACATACACATGTGATGCATGTGTACATGTAAAAGCATGTGTGTGCACGTGTATGGTGTTGGTAAGGGTATGTGTGAACCTTGGCAGGGGTCCTTCTGTGCCGGGTGGCTGCCTGTCTGTTTAGCCAACAGGTCAGGGTAGACCTTGGTCTCCTTGGCCCAGATGCCCTAAATGTCAAGGGATCCCATGGTGTGGTGGGGGCTGGGGCCATCACTGGCTGCCATGAAGCCCTAGGGTCCTTGTTACAGACACTGGCATAGGGGCCAGCTTCAACCTGGTGTGTCTTGCGAGGGGAGGTCCAGCCCCCTGGCCTTGGCAGTGCTGAGGTCCTTGTGGAGAGGAAGTGGGTCCCCGTCCTGGGGGATGCCGAGCCCGCCTCGTGGGACCCCACTCCTGGGCCCCATGGGACCCCACCCAGTGACTTCCTTTTGCCAGGTGCCCCCAAAGCTCCTGCCTTACTTGAAGTCCCCATCGTGGTATTTGCCGAATGCCTGGAGGATGATGGTGGTGATGGCCATGACGGGCTTCACCAGGCAGAACTGCAGAGTGGCCTAGGGGTGAGGGTAGCCGGTGGGCATGGGGCGGGGTCCCCCCGGGGCCCAGGAATGGGGGATTGGGCAGCCAGCAGTGAGCAGCCCCTCGACACTGGGTGGGGTGGCACTGGGCTGGCCAAGCCCAGACGGGCTTGGATGGGAGGAGGGGGCACAGGGCCAGGTGTTGGGGGGAGGGGTAAGGCTGGGTGGGAGGAGGGTGGGCAGGGCTGGGTGGGCCCTCTCACCTGCTTGCAGAAGCGCAGGAACCCGATGGAGTAGGTCATGCCCCGGAGGCAGCAGGTGCCGTAGAAGCAGCTGGACCTGCGGGGGGACGTCACTGAGCTGGTGCGGGAGAAGGGCCCCAGCACTGCCTGGGCTCCCTGTCCTGGGTGTGTGTGGTGCGGGGGTCTGGGGTGAGGGGCTTACTTGATGGGCTTTCCACGGATCTCGGCCATGATGGCACTCTCGCCTCCCAGGTACTGGAAACACAGGCTCAGGAAGCTGTAAATGACAAAGGCTGCAGGGAGCACAGAGGGGGACCGGTCATGAGTCCTGAGCTGCACCGGGACCCCATGGCGCCCATCGCACCAGGACACGAGGAGGCTCAGGAGGGGCCGGGCCTAGCAGGCCACAAAGCAAGAGGCTCCCTGAAGGGCCCCATCTCCAGCAGGGCGCCCGAGAGGGTCAG
This sequence comes from Plecturocebus donacophilus, assembly GCA_004027715.1. Classification (NCBI taxonomy): domain Eukaryota; kingdom Metazoa; phylum Chordata; class Mammalia; order Primates; family Pitheciidae; genus Plecturocebus; species Plecturocebus donacophilus. The sequence goes on along the minus strand of PVKP010011522.1, from coordinate 18,960 downwards.
GATGCTCCGTCAGGGCCCCTCCAGGCCAGGGCAGGTCCACTGAGCCCCTCTCCTGGAGGCTGTGGGGTCGTGTGTGCCAGGCCTGCCAGTGCCGCTAACCCTAACCATTGTGGCAGCCCCTCTGACAGGGATCAGGAGAGTGGGGTACTCCTGGGGGTTGGCCCTGGGGAGTCTCTCCCTCCGCTCCCCTGTCACCTGACACAGCCCAGGGCTCACCTTCATAGCAGTCCCGCACGGAGTCAAAGTAGACATAGTACTGGTGGTCTCCCAGGAAGAGGAGGCTGAGCCAGGAGTCGAAGGCATAAATGGGCACGATGAGGAGCAGGCGGATGACATAGCGCTGCTCCTGTGGCACAGTGTAGGAGCGCAGGTGCAGGTAGATCTGGGCACAGCAGGAGGGTGTGGGTGAGAGCCAGGCCCACCCGGCACCCCTGCACTAGCCCAGGAAGGAGGTGTGGGTGGGTGCAGGAGGGTTGGGTGACAGACGGGCCCACCTGGTAACCGCACACCAGCCCAGGTGAGCCAGGAAGGAGGTGGCGATGGGTGGGCACAGGCCACCGGGCACCTTCTATGTTCCTGCATTTTCTAGTTTTCTACAATGGGCATGCTTTATACTATTAGAGAAAATTTTTTTTCATGTTGTAATCAGATACATATTTTTATACGTATTTACTATAGAAGTACATATAAGTATCAATGTGTAAGTATATATTAAATACATATTTCTGGTTACAACTAAAAATAATACACAATTGAAAAATTTACTTTTTGTTTGGGCGCCCTGGTTCACACCTGTTATCCCAGCACTTTGGGAGGCTGAGAAGGTGGATCATTTTAGGTCAGGAGTTCAAGACCAGCCTGGCCAACATGGTGAAACACGTCTCTACTAAAAATACAAAAATTAGCTGGGTATGGCAGCACATCCCTGTAATCCCAGCTACTTGAGAGGCTGGGGCTGGAGAATCGCTTGAACCCAGGAGGCGGAGGTTGCGGTGAGCCAAGATTGTGCCCCTGCACTCCAGCGTGGTGACAGAGCGAGACTCTGTCTCAAAAAACAAAACAAAACCAAATAAAAAACCATGTTTCTCAAAAATCTTTTTTTAAAAAATTACTATTTTGAGACAGAGTCTCATCTGTTGCCCAGACTGGAGTGCAGTGGTGCAATCTTGGCTCACCACAACCTCTGCCTCCAGGGTTCAAGCGATTCTTCTGCCTCAGCCTCTCGAGTAGCTGGTATTACAGCGATGTGCTACCATGCCCAGCTAAATTTTGTGTTTTTAGTTGAGACAGGGTTTCACCACGTTGGTCAGGCTGGTCTTGAACTCCTGAACTCATGATCTGCCCACCTTGGCCTCCCAAAGTGCTGGGATTATAGGCATGAACCACCTCGCCCTGCTAAAATTTATTTTTTAAATTGGCAAATCAAAATTGTATGCACTTATAGTGTGCAGTGTGATGTCTGATATGTGTGTTCCTGGAAAAGGGCCGAGTCAAACCCAGTAACATCTCCATTATCTCCCATACTTAGCATTTCTTTGCAGGGAGGACACGGAAGATGTCCTCTTTTAGCAATTTTCAAGCATAGAGTACGTTGTTGTTTATAATAGTCACCATGTTGTACAATAGATCCTTTTTTTTTCTGAATAACCTCCTTGGTCATGAGCAAGGGTCCTGTTTGTTCCTAGGCTGGCCACAGGAACGCTCACTCACTGCTTCATTAGCAGAAGTTTCCAGAGCCCAGTCCAGCTAAGTGTCTGACCCGGGGGACAGAGAGGGGACATGTCCTGGACCCGGGCTGGGCAGACTCTCAGAAGGTAGGTTGGCTTTTTCTGTGGGGGCATCCAAAGGACTTGTTCTCACACTCCCCTGCTGGTGCCTGGGAGGGAAGGCATAACCAGCCAGCAGGAGACCTCTCCTGGGGCTGGCGCTGCCTGGCTGGGTGACCTTGACCAGCTGCTGTCCTCTCTGGCCTCGGTCCTCCCAGGTATAAAGTGAGGGGGTCTAGCCACTCCCAGTACTGCCTGAGACTCCTCACTCAAGGGTGGTCTGGCGGTGGGCTCGGGGTGGAACAGGGCCTGAACTCCAGCCCGAGGGGTCTTCACAAGCCCTTTGATTCCTAAGAATTTGTCCCCGGCCAGGCGCCGTGGCTCATGTTTGTAATCCCAGCACTTCGGGAGGCTGAGGTGGGCAGATCACCTGAGGTCAGGAGTTCCAGGCCAGCCCTATCAACATGGAGAAACCCCGTCTCTACTAAAAACACAAAATTAGCCCAGTGTGGTGGCGCATGCCTGTGATCCCGGCTACTTTGGAGGCTGAGGCAGGAGAATTGCTTGAACCTGGGAGGGGGAGATTGTGGTGAGCCAAGATCTTGCCATGGCACTCCAGCCAGGGCAACAAGAGCGAAATTCCATCTCAAAAAAAAAAAAAAAAAGAATTTGTCCCTAGGGGCTGGGCACAGTGGTTCACACCTGTAATCCTAGCACTTTGGGAGGCCGAGGTGGGTGGATTGCCTGAGCTCAGGAGTTCGAGACCAGCCTGGCCCACAGGGAGAACCCCATCTCTACTAAAAAACAAAAAAATTAGCTGGGTGTGGTGGCTCGCCCCTGTTATCCAGGCTGCCCGGGAGGCTGAAGCACAAGAATTGCTTGAACCTGAGAGGTGGAGGATTTTGGCGAGCTGAGATCATGCCACTGGACTCCAGCCTAGGTGACAGAGCCAGACTCTGTGTCAACACAAAACAAAACAAAACATAGAAAGAATTTTATTGTTCCCTAGCAACAAATACATTCAGAAACAAAGAAGGAGGCTTCTGTACAAAGACACAGTCATGTCCCACATGGTGGGACAGGCTGGTCACATCATGGTACAACAGTGCAAAGAGCTGTTATACCACCAGTGAAAAGCATGCTAAAAAATACACCTACAGTGACTCATGCCTGTAACCCCAGCACTTTGGGAGGCCAATGTGGGCGGATCACTTGAGGTCAGGAGTTTGAGACCAGCCTGGCCAACATGGTGAAACTTCATCTCTACTAAAAGTACAAAAATTTGCCTGGTATGGTGGTGTGTGCCTGTAATCCCAGCTACTCGGGAGGCTGAGGCAGGAGAATCCCTTGAACCTGAGAGGCGGAGGCTGCAGTGAGCAGAGATTGCAGCACTGCATTCCAGGCTGGGTGACAGTGAGACTGTCTCAAAAAAAATACGCCTACAGCTGGGGCAACATAGCAAGCCTTTGTCTCTACAAAAAATTAAAAAATTAGCCAGGCATGGTGGCTCACACCTGTAATCCCAGCAGTTTGGGAGACCAAGTTAGGAGGACTGCTTGACCCCAGGAGTTTGAGATCAGCTTGGGCAACACAGTGAGATGCCATCTCTACAAAAGATCAAATAATAAAAACTAGCCAGGTGTGGTGGTGAGCATCTGTAGTCCCAGCTACTTGGGAGGCTGAGGTGGGAGGATCACTTGAGCCCAGAAGGTCAAGGCTGAAGTGAGCTGTGATTGCACCACTGTACTCCAGCGAGATCCTATCTTTAAAAAAGAATAAAAAGCCGGGCGCGGTGGTGTGTGCCTGTAGTCCCAGCTACTCAGGAGGTTGAGCTGGGAGGATTGCTTGAGCCCAGGAGTTCTGGGCTGTAGTGCGCTATGCCAAGCGGGTGTCCGCACTAAGTTCGGTATCAATATGGTGACCTCCCGGGAGTGGGGGACCACCAGGTTGCCTAAGGAGGAGTGAACCGGCCCAGGTCGGAAACGGAGCCGGTCAAAACTCCCGTACTGATCAGTAGTGGGATTGCGCCTGTGAATAGCCACTGCACTCCAGCCTGGGCAACATAGCAAGACTCCGTCTCTTTAAAAAAGAAATAAAAAATTTTAAAGTTAAATAAATGTAAAAACATTAAAAAAGAAAAAAAAAGAATAAAAAAATACACCTATGTAAGGAAATGCTCTGATATGATGCAGCATTTAAAAATTAAGATGACAAAGTAGGATCTTAAATTATGTGAAAAATGCCTGGTTGGCCGGGCATGGTGGCTGACACCTGTAATCCCAGCACTTTGGTAGACTGAGGCAGGAGGATTGCTTGAGCCCAGGAGTTTGAGACCAGCCTGGGCAAGATAAGGAGATCCCGTCTCTACAAAAAAATAAATAAATAAATAAACAAATAAAAAAATACGAAAGGTGTGGTGGTGTGTGCCTGTAGTCCCAGCTACTCGGGAAGCTGAGATGGGAGGATGGCTTGAAGCCGGGAAGTGAAGGCTACAGCGAGAAATGATTGTGCCACTGCACTCCAGCATGGGTGACAGAGTGAGACCTTGCCTTAAAAAAAAAAAAAAGCCTGGGAAAATATATGGGTGATTATAGCATTTGTCTTTAAACCTTTCTAGACTTTCCATGTTTTTTTTTTTGAAATTGAGACAGAGTCTTGCTCTGTTGCCCCGGCTGAAGTACAGTGGCACAATTTCAGCTCACTGCAATCTTTGCCTCTCGAGTTCTAGTGATTCTCCTGCCTCAGCCTCCTGAGTAGCTGGGATTACAGGCGTGTGCCACCACACTCCACTAATTTTGTATTTTTACAGGGTTTCCCCATGTTGGCCAGGCTGGTCTTGAACTCCTGACCTCAGGTGATCCACCCGCCTCAGCCTCCCACAGTACTAGGATTACAGGTGTGAGCCACCTCGCCTGGCTGATTTTCCATGTTTTCTGTAAGGACACGACACAATCACAGGGTCTGTGAGAAGCAGCCAAGCCTGGGAGCTGGGTTCACGGGAGCTCGTGGGGAAGGCTTCCTGGAGGAGGTGCCGTGAGTGGCAGCGGTGAGTGAGCAAAGGCTACGTGCACCTGGCTGCTTGGGGTGCTGCTCAGGAAGCTGGGGGAGGCTGGTGGTAGGAACAGACTCTTATCAGTCACACGCTCCCCTGCTGGTGCCTGGGAGGGACAGCATGACCAGCCAGCAGGAGACCTCTCCCGGGGCTGGCACTGCCTGGCTGGGTGACCTTGACTTGCTGTCTTCTTTGGCCTCGGTCCTCCCAGGTATAAAGTGAGGGGCTCTAGCCACTCCCAATCCTGCCTGAGACTCCTCACTCAAGGGTGGTCTGGCGGTGGGCTCGGGGGTGGGACAGGGCCTGAACTCCAGCCCGAGGGGTCTTCACAAGCCCTGTCTTGACGGCAAGCCCCCATGACGCTGAAGCCAGGCTATAGCCACACACATGCAGCCAGTTCCCAAAATTACAGTGCAAAGACAACCTGCTCCGGGAAGCCCTCCCTGATGGCCTTACAGGAAGGGCCTGCCTCCACACCACCTCCCTGGCTCTGCACATTCCAGGCCCACACTCATACACATCTACCTTGGGTTCTGGTTACCTAGTCACAGCTCACTGCAGCCTTGAACTCCTGGGCTCAAGCAATCCTCCCACCTCAGCCTCCCGAGTAGCTGGGATGACTGGTGCGGGCCCCCACTACTGGCTATTAAGTAGCTTGTAAGTCGTCACTGAGATACTGCCTTGGAGGCTCGTGACCACCTATGTATGTCCCTGCCAGCCAGTCTCCTGGTAGGCCGGGCACAATGGCTCTCACCTGTAATCCCAGCAGTTTGGTAGACCGAGTCAGGAGGATGGATTAGGCCCAGGAGTCTGCCGATGGCTCCCTGCCCGGCTCACCTATGGATCCATTCCCTATGCCAGTGCCCCTGGCACCCAGAGAGCAGCTCTGTTCTCAGCCAAGCTCTTTGCAGCCTTCCTGGGCTCCCAGTGCCCCCTGAAAGCTGCCTCCCTGCCCTGGGGTCAAGGGCTCTGGACAAAGCCCCGCAGCTGTGTAGCCCTCACTGGCCTGCACACGCACTCCCCTCCGCCCCACAAACACACTGCCCCAGCCTCTCTGCGTCTCCAAGGCTCTCAGGCCGGTCCTGTCCCTGACCCCCCTGCCCTCTCTGCCCAGCCCCTGCCCTTGACCATCACTTCCTCTTTGCCCCTGCCTGGCCCTTCCTTGCCACAGTGCCTGGCCGCTTCTCTACCTGGGGACTGCTCCAGGTGGGGGGCTGTGTGCAGCTGAGGACTTGGGGAAGTTGCTTCTTGCCCGTCTCTTGCACAGGAGTCCCGGTCCCTTTAGCCAAGCTGCAACCTTTGCTCCCTAGCTCCCTACGGATCAAAGTTCAACCCCCTGCCAACCCCCCCCACCAGCCTTCTCCAGGGTGCCACACCTCTGGAGGGAGAAGGCCCTTTCCCCTTTCCAGATACATGAGCCTGGGAAAGACTTCTGATCTCTCTGAGACTCAGTCTTCTTGTCTGTGAAATGGGACCACACTGCTGACCTCAGTGAGCTGGGTGAGGAGCCTGAGAAATAGCCGGGGTTGCCTGGCGGGCACTCTGCACTCAGCCTGGCAGACTTCCCCATTTTCAGGCCCAGCTCCCATACGCCACGTCTTGGGGAAAGCCTGTCCCCTCCCCTGTGCCCTGGCCCGATGCCACTTCTGACAGCATCTGTAGCAGCAGCACTCAGGGGGGCCCGGTTGAGCTACCCCTTGGAGACCGGGGTCCTGAAGGAGGCTGGGAGCCAGAGGGCTTACCTGGTGGCAGGTGAGGACCAGGGCAGTCCACACAAAGATGCCTGAGACTCCTCGGGCCAGTGCGGAGTTGAGGAAGAGCCAAGGGGCCCCCTGGGAGCCGTTCCCCATGCGGTCCATCTGCAGCCCAGCTGGCACAGACGGTGGGGGGCTGGGCTGTGGCCAGGTCGCTGACACCAGAGGGACGCCAACTGTCCCCAGGATCCCTGAGACATTACTCATCTGCGGAGGGAGGGAGGACACAGACCCAGAAGAGTGAGGGCAAAGGTGCTGGCGCCCGGCAGCAGGAAGCAGCTGGGTAGGGAGGGGACAGTGAGATGGGCGCCAAGGCTGAGCCACCCGTAGGCTGCACCCCTACATGCATGGACCAGGCCCAGGTCCCTCCCTGCCCTGAGCTCAGGCACCCAGGCTCTCCCATCAGCCACCTGCGACCTTGGGGCCCTACCTGGATTCCCCCTTGTAAAACCAGCTTCCACCTCTGAGTCGCAGGCTTGCAGGGAGGCTGCTTCTGAGGGGACAAAGACTGTCTTCCAGTGGGGCAGACGGCGGGGGAACCCCTGCCATCCTGCCTGCCTGGGAGCTCTGGGGAGCGAGCGCAGGCCAGCACTGCCTGCCCCAGTAGGAGGGAGTGTGCAGCCACCCATGGAGGAGCTCTTCCAGGCGTCTGCTCTTCCTACTAACCTGCTGGGGGCCTGGGTCCACCCCCTCCCACACTCGCAGTCCAGCCTCCTCCTCTCCCTCTGGCCTGCAGTCATAGGACCCAGCTTTACCTCTGCTGGCAGGAAGCACCTGGCCCAGTCCCGGGAGGCCTGGCCTCCAGGGAAGCCTGGCTGGTCATTCTCGTGGCCACGTGGCCTTCACCGGCGGCCCCATAGTGGGCGGGGCAAGGCTGGGATCTGAAGGGCTGTGCCAGGCTGGGATGGGGCGGGGCGGCCAGCACTCACGTCCCCAGTGGCCCACCTGAGCCCCAGGCTGTAGGACTGTCCCCTCCCATGGCTGACACTCTATCCTCCCGGCTGTTTGCTGGGTGGCAGCTGGCTCCCAGGAACCTGCTGGCTGCCAGGTGCCCTCACCTTCTATGTCAGACGGCCAGGCAGCTGCCACCCAACAGGGACAGGTGGGAGAGGTCTGCAGTGGGCCAAGGAGGGCCAGGCTGTGGGAGGAAGGCTGGAGAGCTAATGGTACAGTGATTCTCTGGGGTATGACAGGGGTCCTGAAATGAGGTAGAAGCAGGCACACAGCACTGCAGATGTACTCACTGCCAATGAGTTGTTCACGTAAACATTGATGTTATGTGAATTTCACCTGAATAAAATAAAATCCATGCCCCAAGAAGTGTGTTGAAACATTTGTTTTCTGGGCGGGATGCGGTGGCTCATACCTGTCATCCCAGCACTCTGGGAGGCCGAGGCAGGCAAATCACTTGAAGTCAGAAGTTCGAGACCAGCCTGGTCAATGTGGTGAAACCCTATCTCTACTAAAAATATAAAAATTAGCCAGGCGTGGTGGCACACACCTATAATCCCAGCTACTCAATAGGCTGAGGCAGGAGAATCGCTTGAACTCCGGAGGCACAGGTTGCAGTGAGCTGAGATCGCTCCACTGCACTCCAGCCTAGGCAATGGAGGGAGACTCCGTCTCAAAAATAAATAAATAAATAAATAATAAAAAATGAATGAAATATTTCTGGTTTTCGTGGGTCAAGGCAGGAGGCAGGGAGTGACAGCCAGGTCCCTGGACCCTTGGAGGTCTGGCAAGGTGGTGGGGGTCCCTGACGGTCCCTGTCACCCCCGTGCAGAGGCCCCTATGGGAAAAAACTCACCCACCCTGGCTCCTGGGAGAGGGACGTGGTCCCTCAGCCCACCTCTTGGCCTGTTCTAGTTACGCTTGGGCTCATGCTGCCGGGGCCACCATTACCAAGTCCCGCTCCATGCCCCCAGCTCCTTTCCTTCATGCCTCTGACCCTCCCATAGACCTGGGCAATGGGGGTTGAGGCTGGAATGTCTGGAGCCACTGTTCCTCTTTTATTTTTATTTTTTTTTTATTGATTTTTTGAGATGGAATCTCGCTCTGTCACTGTGCAGAGACACAATCTCGGCTCACTACAACCTCTGCCTCCTGGGCTCAAGTGATTCTCCTGCCTCGGCCTCCCGAGTAGCTGGGACTGCACATACCCACCACCACACCTGGCTAATTTTTGAATTTTAAATAGAGACAGAGTTTCACCCTGTTGGCCAGGTGATCGAACTACTGACCTCAGGTGATCCGCCTGCCATGGCCTCCCAAAGTGCTGGGATTACAGGTGTGAGCCACTGTGCCTGGCCTTTCCCCTTTTAGAGATGGGAACGAGGGACACATCACTGTATGCAGCATCCTCCAGGAATGCACAAGGGGCCCAGGCTGAGGCCCATCAGTCCTTGGGACACTCCGGCCACTCTCCCCAACCCCTCCACCCACACTGTCCCACCAGGAAGCCTCTCAGGTGGGGGACAAGCTCAGGAAGTCCAGCTCTCAGGCCCGCCTTGCCGACCTCCCCATCAGTGCCGGCCGGCCCAAAGCCACCAAGCACACACCCTGGCTCAGCCCTCCCAGAGCCTGCCTGCTCTCCAGGCCGGGACCTTCTGGACCAGCTGACCCTGCTCCCAGGTGACTGTCCTGCAGCCTCAGGCATCACCTCTAGAAAGTCCCCGCTGTCCCAGCACCCTCCTCACTGCGTGTGCTATTCCCCGTTTACCTGTCTGTGTTTGCTGCTGGCCCTCTCTTGGCGGGAGCTACCAAAGCCTGGAGCCGTGACCTGTCCATGCTTGGGACACAGGGGTAGGGGGGTCTGTCCTGCTGAGGTGGTGGCCCTGTGGGCTAAGGTCTCCCCTTGGCCAGGCAGGGGTGTTGGAAGGCGGTCACCAACTTCCATTCGGCTGCGTTCCAGCTGCAGCCTGCAGGTACTCTCCCCCTGCCCCCCTACCTGCCCCGCAGAGTCTTAGGCAGATGGCTAAGCTCTTGCAGATGTCGCCCTCTGGCTGTGAGTGTTGGGATCACCAACACAGACAATTAAGAAGTGATGATGGCTGGGGGCTTTGAAGGGTGAAAACTTTGTTGTCTGGGCGTGCACAGCGCTGGAAGGGACCAGGAATCACCTCATCCAGCCGTCTAATGCTACAGGTGGGGAAACTGAGGCCCCAGTCCCTGCTTGATTTGCTTCCAGCCCCCAGCACAGGATGAAGCTTCAGGCCCCTCCCTGGGCTGGCGGTGGGAATGGCTGCATGCATGGTAGGAAGCACTGTGGTTAGATGTCAGCAGGACATCTCTGGCTGGAGCCACCAAGGCCAGGCTTCCGGAAGGGCTCCGGCTTCGGGGAGGCTCAGGATCTGGGCCCCTGACACAGACTGAAGGAAGTCCAAAGCTCTGCCTTCTGCCAGAGGCAGATCCTCGGTGGGAAGAGGTGGGGTATTCTCACAAGGCCAGCTGGGCATAGGGCAGGGAGGCTGCTGATCTCCTCGGCCCACAGCTGTGCCAGTGGGGAGTGTGGGTGAAGGGTCTTTGGTGTCAGCCTGAGCTGGTTCGTGGCCCTTGAGGGTCCCTGACCCTTAGAAGCCCCTTTATAGTCAGGGATGCCCCCTGCCCTGGTGGTGGGGGGCAGGTCCAGCATTGCCTCTGGGTTGTTCTCATAGCTGTCCTACCCTGGGATATTGTTGTTTAGCCAGTGCCTTTAGGAAACTGTCCTGAGATCCTGGGCTCTGGTCCCTAAGCCCAGAACTCCAGGTCCTCTTGCACACTCGAGGCAATAACTTTGCTTCATCAGGCAGCTTTGGCTGTATCCCTTCTCCCTAGCACTGGGCCTTGTAGGCCTTTTATAAACCCAAGGCTCTGAAAAGAGAGGAGGCCTCTACCATCTCCACCCACCCTTCCTTCTCCACAGCTTTCTGACCATGCCACTCTCAGAAGCAGCCTCAGCCCTTGGCCCTTTGTCTTGTTCCTGGCCTTGGCAATCTTGGCAGGCACCTTTGCCTCTCTGGGCCTGTTTTCTCACCTGTAAAGTGGATTTTCTCCAAGTCCTGGCCAAAGCAGGATTTGATCAGTGCTGGCCTGCCTGTCCATCTTCTGGGCTACCCTCCCCACCTGGCCTGCCTCTGGCCCCACCCTGGCTGTCTCCACCCCAGCTCCGTCTCCATCACCTGTCTGCCCTCCCCACCCAGCCTGCCTATGTCCCCATCCCTGCTGTCTCTCCCACCTGGCTCTGTCTCCATCACATCTGCCTCTTTTGTCCCCATATCCAGGCAGACCCAGGGACTACCAGGGTTTCTACCAAATCCCTGTCCAAGGTGCCTGATCATTCAGCAAAGTGAACACTCAGGGCTCTTGGGTGTGAACTCCAGCCCTGCCATTCCTCCGTGTGCACACCTTAGCCTCCATGTCCCCACCTGGAACATGGGAGCAGGGATGCTTGCCCTGAGAGGCTGCTGAGTGGACACAGTGAGACCCACAACGCATGCACACCATGCTGAATGCCACTGGCTTCCCTCTCTCCCCTACCCAGTGACCACCTGCCCAGCCGTGTGAGTCCTCCCATTCCTGAGACCCTGGGATGGGTCCTGCCCTCACCCCTCTGGCTCTCAGCTGGTTCTGACCCTGTCAGTGTCTGTGAGTGGCTCCAGGGTCTCCCCAGTGGGTTCCAAGGCTCTCTGGGCCCTGCACTGCAGCCTCTACCTCCTTCATCTACCCCGCCCAGGCCCGGCCCATTCTGGGGACGCTGAGGGACACCCTGGGTGGGAAAGGATCTGACAGAGCAGCCAGTCCCCTCCCTCTTCCCCAGGGAGGATCCTGGCTCCACGTCCCACAGGGAGTTTGTAGGGGGCCTGACTGGAGTCCCTCTGCACCCTGAGCTACCTTCAGGCACCCGGCAAATGCTGGTAGATCCGTTGGTTCCGAGATGCCACTGAAATAACTCCTTGAAGAAGGTCACACAGCCTCAAAGGGGGACAAGTGGAGATGGGACCCCGAATCTGAGGCCTGGCATCTCCCTTGACCCCCGCCTGTCTTCATCAGGGCAGGCCTCCCATGAGGGGCCTGCCTGGTGGGTCTCCAGAGCCAGCACAGAGGCTGGACCCCCATTTCCCAGCCTCACGGCAGCCTCCCAGACAGAGACTGGCCTCAGGCAGGGCAGAGCCAGACAAGGGCTTGGGGTCCCACGTCGCCCCTGGCCAAGGCCTTGATCCATGGCCTGCAGGTCAATTGCCCAGAGGTGAGGGGTCAGGCCTGGTCAAACCCTTCACGTCCCGAAGCAAAACCTGCACTCCTGTCCAACAGCCAGGTGGGCAGACCCTATGTCACTGCGGGGAAAGCCCAGCTTCCCAAGAGGAAGCGGGTTTTGGCTGAGTGCGCCTCACTCCTGCTGCCCTCTTAAGCCACAGCGGCTTTAATGAAGGGAGGGGTGCCCTGCAGGGAGGTGCAGGGGGGCGGGCCTTGATGGAGAGGGGCGGGGCTTCTGCTGCGGACTCCGTTCGATTTGAACACAGGTCACTGCCGTGGTGCAGGGCCTGGGACCACGCTTCTATGCCTTGCTCTGGGGTCTGGGGAGGGCTGGTCACCACATGGCCCTCCCAGCCTCCGGCGCAGGACCTAATGCCAGGGTGCTGTCCACGTCATGCTGGGGGGGCGTGACGGGAGGAGGAGCAAGGGCGGGAGGAGCCGGGTGCGCCAGCTCAGGCACCGTGGAGCAGGGGTGCTGGTCTGGGGATGTCAGGAGCAGGGCCTGGTCCCCAGGGTGGGGCAGTTGGGAGGTTGACCACTCTGCCACCTGCTCCTGGGGCTCGATGGCTGATCGAGGCCTCATCCGGCGCTGGTGTCGCAGCCTGCGCCCAGTCACAAGAGGCGGCAGAGTTGGCTGGGCCTGATTTTCTTGGTGGGGGCCGGACGCTGAGCAAGCCCATCGCAGGACAGACCTGCCTGCCCAGATCCGGGTGTTGGGGCCCTCTGACCCCTGTTCACTGTGTCCCTGTGCCTGGAGCTGAGAAGCTGCCTAGCCAGTCCTACACCCTGGCCTTGGCACAGCCGCCTCCTGCCCTCGTGAGAAACCTGGATTCAGGCCCATGTGCTGCTGCCCGGTTCCAGGCTGGCCGCCCTGCTGGTGCCCACCCCGACCCCCTGCCCGCCTGCCTCTCTGCAGACACAGATGGGGGCGCCGTACCCCCTGCCTGCCTCTTTCACTGCTGGGTGGAACTTGGGGTGCCCAGGAGTCATGTCCTCAGAATTGGCTCATTCAGTGTCCCAGGCCAAGCTACACCCCAGGGGGATGAGGTGACTGATGGACACACATCCCTGACACCCAACTTCCCAGGTCCACCCCACCCCGTCCTGCAGCGCTCCCCTGGGGGCCTTGGCTAGCAGTTCACTAAGGCAGCACCCTGGGGTGAGAGCAGGGGGTGACAGGGACAGGTCTCCCTGTCAGCCAGGCCCTGGTGCTCAGGCCATGGAGTCACATAGAGGGGCCCCTCTTCCCTCCAGCATGACCCTGGAAGGCCTGGACGAGTCCAGCCCAGCCACCCACCATGCTGGGGATCTCGGTGCCACATCCTCCTCCTCCTTTGGTTCTGGGATTCCCCTGGCTCCTGTCCACGAGCATGCCCTCCGGGGAGCCTAGTGGGGCAGGCAGGCAGTGTGGCTTCCTGGTGGTCCACATGCCCCCTCCTCACTAGGGCTGGTGAACAGCCCCTACAGCCAGGAGGAGCAGACCCTGGGCAGACACCAAGAGCTGGGGCCGGCTCTGGCTCTGCACGGTGTCTGTGACCTCAGGCAGCACTTGTGTAAGCCTGCGCCCGTCTCCACTAGCGAAAGCTGTGTGGCAGGTTAGGGCGGCCAGTCCGGGGCCTCAGGTCGGCCTCCTTTCACCCGCTTTTCTAGGGATGCAGGCTGCTGCACGGGAGAGTCAGCCTGGCCAGGCCCTGGGACTCAGCTCCAGTGTCTCAGCTGGCCTGGCGACCTGGCAGCCACATGTAGCGTGGAGGGCCCCCACCTCAGCTTCTGACCCTCCAGAAATTTCGCCTGCCTGAGCCCGTCAGCCCCAGACCCCAGGACGGGGCCATCCTGAGGACTCTGCTTTCTTCCTGCAGTAGGTCTCCTGCCCTGTCCTCCTGGGCCCAGCCCCCGCCTCCCTGTTCCTGTCCCCGTTGCCCCCTCCCCAGAGAGTCACCAGGGCCTGCCTGTACTTGCCTTCACCTGAGGGAGCTGCCAGCGCTGGGTGTGGACAGGTTGGGGGCACCCTTTCATCTGGAGCCAGGGTTGGGGGTGTTGGTCTGGCCTGGACTTGCCAGGCTGGCCTGAGACCCTGTTTAGTGGCCAGGTGCCATCCTGGGGCCCAGCCTCGGGGGCAGAGGTGGGGCTCAGGAGTGGGGAGACTGTGATTCTCAAAATTTCAAGGTATGGGTTTTTTTTTCAGGAGCGCTTCACCCCATTGAAGTGCAGGGACTCAGCCTGGACCCCACAACCCATGTACACACACACACTCTTGCACTTCCACACCCACTCAGCTTACCTCCCAGTGGCACTCAGCCTGTCAGGCAGGTTGACTGCAGGTCTCTGGGGTTGTGGGCCTGAAGCGAGGTCCCCGGCCTCCCGGCCTCCACTGTCCCCTCTTCACAGCAGCAGGGCAGCCTGGGTCCCTGCGAGACGATTGCTCCTGGGCTCTAGCCTCTCCCCAGACCCAGGTACTCCTCCCAGCTCCACCCCCACCCCACCCAGCTGGCTCTACCTGCCTGGGTGCAGCTGGCATGGACCACACCCTCCACCTTCCCCTCTGCCTGGATTCCGGGACCCACGTCTGTCCATATGCCACCCCTGCCTCCCGTCGTCCCAGCAGGTGTGAGAGGTCTGGACCAATCTCCCTGTCCAGTGGATTTCAGACGTGGGACTGTGCATGGGCTGGGGTCCTGATGCCCCTTCACACATGACGCAGGCTCTGCCTCCCCCTTCCCTTCTTTGGCTCCCTCACCCCCGAAAAGCCCCATCCAGGAGCCTGAGAGTGTCAGGACACAGATCACCATCAAGCTCTGCCCCTCCCCATGCACGCCTGCTACCCTGGGGGACTGGAACACGAGATGCATGCACAAGCTCCTGTGGGCCTGGCAGCTCGGGCTTCCCACCTGGTGGGGCAGGATGAACCTCTGTTTGATGGGGAAGCTGAGTCACGAGCTGCAGGCCCCTGGCTAGTGGGGAATGGGGCTGGAATTGGGGTTTGTTCCACCTTCCTGGGCTGAACCTTGGGTGGGGGGCATCGCAGCATGGCCCTGGACCTCGATCTTCCCACCTGCAAAGTAGCCTCCATGATGCTTCCCCTCCTGGGTGGTCAGCGTGAAGTTGGATGGGCAGAGCAGGTGCGTGCCCTGAGTCTTGGCTGCGAGTTCCGTAGAATTCTGCTTAGAAACAGTGCTGCTGGCTTCCCTTTTCTTAGAGACCCCTCCCTCCCTCCCCCGCCTTTCCTTCTAGACCCTAGGCTTCCTCCAGTGCCCTCTCCCTCCTGTGTCCCAAATCATGCCCAGCCAGGGGCAGCTGACCTCTGCCGTCCTCAACCGGCGTGGGTTGGGCTGGCAGCCACCTCCCCAGCCAGCGACTCAGGGCCCAGCTTCGCATCTGCAGGTCCCAGGGCTGGTGGCTTCATGCTGCCTACCTTGGGGTGTTCTGGGGCCCATGAGAGCAGAGTCTTCATGAAAACATCCCCAGATATGTGCTTCTTTCTTGTTTGCTTTTTATTTTGGAGACAGGGTCTCGCTTTGTTGCCCAAGCTGGGGTGTTCACGTGGCTCTGCTCCAGGTCATATGCAGGGTCCCAGGCCACCTGCCTTGAAGGTGGTGCTGAAACTGGCGTGTACTTGAGAGTGGGCTCCCAGCACCCTCCCGAGGTCCTTCACAGCTGCCTGGCCACAGCTATTAACAATGTGATCTGGGTTCACTGCAACCTCTGCCTCTCTGGCTCAAGCGTCCTCCCACCTCAGCCTCCCAAAGTGTTGGGATAACAGGTGTGAGCCATGAGCTTGGCCTTATTTCTGAAAACGACTCGGAATCCCCAGAGCTCCAGCACCTTCGGTCTTCTCACAGTTGTTATGGAATCTACGCATTCTCACTCGCTGCTTGAGTCACCCTTCACCACACCCAAGACAGGGTTTGTCATTTTTCTCGCTGTGATGCCAAGGTTATAAAACCAAAGTGGCAGAGCACCCCTCTGCAGTTCTCTTCCCACCATTCTGGTCTCTCTGGTTCCATTCCCTTTGGTCAGGCTCTCATTCCAGTCACTTACCCAGGGCTCCTATTCCAATTGCATTTCCAGATGCTCAACAAGATAATCGAGGCCAGCTCACGCCGCTGGTCCCCGCGTGCCGCTGGCCCCCTCCACGGGTTATTTGTCATCATCAGTCCATGTGGGCCAGGGCTCATCAACACCCTGGAGAAGCCGCGTGAAACAACAGCCAAGAACAGTCCCCTCACAGGCTCTTCTTGGCCTCCAAGGTCGCCGCATCCACTTAGGAAAAGGGGGTGGTGGGGAAACTTGGGGAGGTTCCCTTGTAGCCAAGCAGAAAACAGTGCTGGATGTTGCACCGTACTGGTGCAAGGGCATTGCTTTAGAGTGAACACTGTCCACTGTCTCGGCTGCAGTGACTGTCACAGGCCCCGTGTTCATTACTTACAGGGGGCCGTGAGTTTCTGGGAGCTGTGATTACAGCTGGATTGCAGGTAAGTGCCACAGGCAACTCGTACTCCTAAAGGAGCAGCAATCCCTACAGCAGATGGCCCTGCCTGCGATCACGGCCGGTCCACAGAGCTCCTCATTGGAGCAGGGGTGGCTCCTCAGTTATGTGGCTGGGAGCAGGCCCCAGAAAGCAGAGGGCCCTTCCACAGTTGCTGCCATCTGATTTACAGCAGAGAAGCTGGCCGGATGGCGGAGGCACTTAGCCTCGGTCTGTGTCGCTAATGGCTACTAGGCGGCTGTGAAGGACCTCAGGAGGGCACTGGAAGCCCACTCTCAATCACGTGCCAGTTTCAGCACTGCCTTCAAGGCGGGTGGCTTCGGGATCCTGCATAGGACACAAGGCAGAGCCGTGTGGACATCCCAGGAGCCTCCAGGCAACCTGTCCCCCTGCCCGAGCCTTAGTTTCTCCACAGCCTACGTTATTATTTTTTATGAAATTCATTGTTGTCTTTATATGCTTTTTTAGATATAGAGATGGGGTTTCCCCATGTTGCCCAGGCTGGTCTTGAACTCCTGGGCTCAAGCAATCTGCCTGCCTTGGACTTCCAAAGTACTGAGATTATAGGCACCTGCCTCCACGCCTGGCTTTTTGTATTTTTAGTAGAGATGGGGTTTCTCCATGTTGGCCAGGCTGATCCTGAACTCCTGACCTCAGGTGATCTGCCCGCCTTGTCCTCCCAAAGTTCTGGGATTACAGGTGTGAGTCACCATGCCTGGCCTCCACAGACTACCTTTGAAGAGTGGTCACGAGGACTCAATTAGATGGGACAGGCCTCCTGGGCCTGACTCTCAGGAGCCAATGCTCTCCCAAAAACAGAGTGCCGCACCAGACCAGGCACCCATGGAGGCAAAGTCAACCTTGGTCTTGGCGAGAACGATTTTCCTGGCGCAGTTGTGGCGTGAAAGAAAAGGAAACCATTGCCAGTACAGTGGCTCACGCCTGTGATCTCAGCACTTTGGGATGCTGAGGCGGGCAGATCACCTGAGGTCAGGAGTTCAAGACCAGCCTTAACAACATGATGAAACCTCGTCTCTACTAAAACTCATGTGTGGTGGTGCGTGCCTGTAATTTCAGCTACTCGAGAGGCTAAGGCAGAATTGCTTGAACCAAGGAGGCAGAGGTTGCAGTGAACTGAGATTGAGCCACTGAACTCCAGCCTGGGTGACAGAGTAAGATTCTGTTTCAAAAAAAAAAAAAAAAAAAGGAAGCCATGAAGGAGACCCACGGGGTCTGTGACTGGGGTATAGGGGCTTCAGGGTACCCTGCAGGGGTTATTCTGGCTTCTTCACCTTGGGGTGTGGCCTCTATGTGCCTGCTTCCGTGTATGGAAAATGCAGGGGGCCACTCACGGGGCGAGGCCTGGATGGGTGGCCCTGGTGGGAAGGGCGATCCCATAGCCAGTGGTCTGCCATTACCACTAAGGGTCAAGTCAGGAGGCACAAGCTGCAGAGCTGCATCCGCACTCGTGTTGGAGCCCCGTCTACACCGTGTCCCCACTGGTTAAATGAGTGAAGCTGTGGCTCTTCAACAAAATTGTAGGGTTTTTATTTGAAGAGACAGGCAAGTATGTATTTAGATGGGGTCTTGCTCCATTGCCCAGGCTGGGCTCAAACTCTCAGGCTCAAGCCATTCTCCCCAGCTCAGCCTTCCAAGTAGCTGAGATTTGGGGCATGAGCCACCACACCCAGCAAAAACATCTGACTTTTAGACAAGCATAATTACGGGCTAATACCATACGGTGAGGCTTCTGCCTGGGCACCCACTTTATTAATCTGCTGATACCATGTCCTGGCCTCTGGCTCAAGGCTGAGCCCTCGGTGAGCCACCACCTTCCCCCCGCCCCCACCTCAGGTCCCCTTCCTTTGGCAGTGATCCTGAGTCCCTGCGCCTGTCCTGACACACCTGCTACCCTCTGGGGCCTTACTCATGTGCAGATGGCCCTTCCTTTTTCCTTCCATCCACTCTTTCATGGCCTTTAAAATTGGGGGTTCAGGCCCCCCAGGAGGCAGACACCAAATGGGATTCAATGTAGGATTTCATGAGGGGCTGGCAGACCTTGATGCACACCTGCCCGAGAGTCCTATCTGCCAGGGCTGGGTTTGCCTCAGTATCCCGTGTCCCTTGCTACATGTAGACGATGGGCGCAGCACCTCCGCCAGGAAGTCTGCCAGGATCCTCACATGGGACTCCGCTGCTCTCTTCTTCTCACGCTAAGATTGTCTAACAGCTGACCGGGCTGTGAACTCACAGGGGCAGGGACCATGGCTGTGGGTGACCCAGCAGGCAGCATAACTCTGAGCACTTCACAGCCCTTGCTGAAGAAGTGAGCCCCTGAAGAGTCAGTTTCCTTCTGTCCCATCTTTAGCAAACTCACCTTCCAAACTCCTTTTAAATTGGACCAGCAGTCTGAAATGGTCCTTCCCATCACTTGCCCTCAAGGGTTTCTAGTATCGAGAAAATTGGCCAGTGTCGTGGCTCACGCCTGTAATCCCAGCACTTTGGGAAGCTGAGGTGGGAGGATCACTTGAGTCTAGGAGTTTGAGACCAGCCTGGGCAACATAGTGAGACCCTCATCTCTACTAAAAATACAAAAATTAGGCACTTCAGGAATGAGGCATGCACCTGTAGTCCCAGCTACTTGGGTGGCTTGGCTAAGTATGGGAGGAT
>PVKP010011521.1:0-61135 GCA_004027715.1 Plecturocebus donacophilus | reverse complement strand
AAATCACTCCCCAGCAATTGCATAGCATTTCACAGGTTTAAATAAAATATTGGTTGTCTGCTTATTTGTTATTTTCATCCCCTATTCCTTCCTGTCTCCATTGTTAAACACAATTATTGGCATAAAAGAGGTTTTTAATACCCATTTTTAGACTGTATTCTAGCCTGGTCAATAAAACAAGAATCCCATTCTCTCTCCCGCTTTCTCTTCCTCTTTCTTTCTCTCTTTCATTCTTATTTTTTCTTTCTTTTGCTGTTTCTTTCTCCTTTTCTCTTTTTCTAAAATCTCTTCCTCAAAAAAAAAAAAAAAAAAAGATTAGGCCAAATGAAATTTTTTCATCTGAGGAACAGAAAAAACAGTATAAGGGACACATTTACGGAAATCTCAGAAGGAGAAGAGAAAAATAAAAGGGCAGAAGGAGTATTTTAAGAACTAATGATGGATTACTTCCCAAATTTAATGAAAGGCACAAACTACATATAAACTAGCCAAAAAATTCCAAGCAAATTAAATTCAAATAGATCCATACTGAGACACATTATTGTCAAATGTTTGAAAGACACAAAACGAAAAGAGAATCTGAAAGCAGAATGAGACTGTACCCAAAGAAATTCCTATAAAGAGAAAAATAAGACTAAAAATTAACACAGTATGGAATGACAACAGGAATTAGTGAAGTAATAACCTTCAAACTCCTGTTTCTTTACAGACATCAAAAAATAACCAGAAACTGGTCATATCCAAGTATCATAAATATGAAAAACAGTCAAAGATTTATAGCCACCAAGAAAAGCCAAATTAAAAAAAAAAAAAGGAGAAACTTTAAGAGTTTTGTGGTGTTATGTTTTTTCTTAGCTCACACAATTTATGGATCAGTGATAGTCTGAAAGATGGCAGATTATCAGACAAAATATATTTTTTTAAGTCCTGAAAGGTCAAAGAAGACAAAAGACATTATATATTGATAATTTTTTAGTTCATCAAGAAGATGTAAGAATTATAAACATATATACACTTAACAACAGATCCCTCATATATGTGCAGCATTAATGAAAATAATTAAAGAAATAGAGAGTTCTAGAGTGTTAGAGATTTCAATGGCTCTAACTATTGAATGAGCAACAAGGCAACTGATCAGTAAGAAAACAGAAGACATGTTAGGCCACAAGTCTTAATAAACTTTAAAATTGAAATTATACAAAATATTTTTTTCTAACAACAATAAAATAAACCAGAATCAATCACAGAAGGAAAACTTGAAAATCACAAATGTATGGAAAGTAAAATGTATACTCTCAATTAGCTAAGAAGTCAAAAAATAGATGATGTGGTAAAATAGAGAATACTTCAATACAAATGAAAATGAAATGCAACATACTAGATCTCACGGATTGCAGCAAAAATACTGCTTAAATGGAAATTTATATCTTCAAATGCATTCGTTAAAAAGAACTATCTCAAATAAATAACTGTACACTTTGAGGTACCAGAAAATAAAAAGCTAATGCCAAAAGTAGCAGAGGGAAAAAAAAACTACCTATTTTGAATACAAATACACAAAATAACAACATAGAAAATCAATACAGCCTAGAAATGGTTTGTTGAAAGAAAAAATCAACAAGATTTTAAAACCTTTGTCTTGATTGACTAAGGGGAAAATTACTACATTCAGAAATAAAAAGGAAACATTACTACTAGCATTATGGAAATTAAAACATTTATAAAATAATACTATGAATAACTATGTCACTAAGCTGCATATTATAGATAAAATGGATAAATTCTGAGAAATGCAAAGAATACCAAAGATGATGTAGGAAGGAATACAAATTCCCAAAGAGACCTAAAAAAAATAAGTAAATTTAATCCATAATAGAAAACTTCTCAACAAAGAAAAAAACAGTACCGGAAGAATTCATTAATAAATTCTACCAAAGATTTTAAAAAATACAAACTCTTTTTAAACTTTACCAAAAAATAGAAAAAGACAGAATACTTTCTAACTTACTCTATGAGGTCAGCATTACCCTGATAAACAAGCCAAAGACATTACCAAAAAAATAAAACACACACACATAAAAAAAAACCACACACAAACCTTACACACTAATGCTTTTTATGAATATTATGAGGGTAAATTTCAGGGATCAACTTGACTGAATTAAAAGATACCCAAATAGCTGATAAGACATTATTTCCAGGTATGTCTGTGATGATGTTTCCAGAAGAAATTGGCATTTATATCTGTGGACTGAGTAAAGAAGGTAACACTCTCAGCCGATGTAGAAAGACACCATCATATCGGCTGAGGGCCTGGACAGAACAAAAAGGCAAATAAAAGGTAAGTTTTCATTCTGAATTCTGGAGCTGGGACGCGCTTCTTCTCCTGCCCTTGGTCATCAGAACTATAGGTTCTCTGAGTTTGAATTCCAGGATCTATAGTAGCAAACTCCCAGGGTCTCAGGACTTTGGACTCAGGCCTTTGGATGGAGAGTGTTTATACCATCAGCTTTCTTAATTCCTTAGCTTGCAGACAGCCTATCTTGGGATGTATCAGCCTCTATAATTACATAAGCTAATCCCCCTAACTAATCCCCTTTCATCTATCTATTTCATCTATCTATCTATCTATCTATCTATCTATCTATCTATCTATCTATCATCTATCTATGTATCTATATCTATCTATCATATTGTTTCTGTCTCTCTAGAGAACCCCATTAATACAAATATATATGTAGAAAATCTGAAAAAAAATACTATCAAAGGTAACCTAATATCATATGAAATGCAGCAAACCACCATGGCACTTGCATACCTATGTAACAAACATGAGCATTCTGCACATGTATCCCAGAACTTAAAGTGAAAAAAAAAAAAGACAGGAATTATAAACCATGATCGGGTGGGGTTTATCTCAGGAAAGTAAGTGTCATTGAATTTCCAAAATAATCCATGTAATGCATCACTGGCATAGATTGAATGATTATATAAATTGATCCAGAAAACACATTTGATTAAATCAAGCACATTTTCATAATAAACACATTCTATAAACTAGGAATATAAAGAAACTTTCACAATATGATAAAAACCATATATATATGAAAAGCCCATAGCTACCATCATACTCAATGGAGAAAGACTGAAATATTTCTTCTTAAGATAAGGAACCAACAAGGATGTTTGTTTTCACAATTTACATTCAATATACACTAGAAATTCTGGGCAGAGTAATTAGACAAATAAAGTTAACAGGTTTCCAAATTAGAACATAATTGGAAAACTGTATTTTCAGATAGCATGGTCTTATTTCTAGTAAGCCCTGAAAAGTACACTAAAAACTGTTAGATCTCATCAATAAATCCAGCAAAATTACAGCATACAAAGTCAAC
The DNA here is from genome assembly GCA_004027715.1 of Plecturocebus donacophilus. NCBI lineage: Eukaryota > Metazoa > Chordata > Mammalia > Primates > Pitheciidae > Plecturocebus > Plecturocebus donacophilus. The sequence goes on along the minus strand of PVKP010011521.1, from coordinate 57,740 downwards.
ACATAAAAATTAACCTCATTTCTATACAACAGTATAAATAATCTGAAAAACAAAGTTTAAAAATCAATTTAAAATATCTTCAAAAATACTTGGGAATCAATTTAATCAAGAGGCAAAATGCTTACATATTAAAAATTATAAAACGTTACTGAAGGAAAATTGAAAAGAAAAATCATGAAAGACATCTTTTGTTTACGATTTGAAGGTTTAATACTGTTATGATATCAATACTACCTAGAGTAATCTAGAGACTCAATGTAAGCCTCATCAAAATCCTAATAATGTAGTTTTGTGAAGAAATGTGAAAACCCATCCTAAAGCTCACATGGAATCTAAAGGGATCTTGAGTAACCAAAAGAGTCTTATACAAGAACAAAGTTTAAGGACACACTTCCAGTTTTCAAAACTTGTATACAAAGGTAGATATAGTACTCCAAACCATGTGTAACTGGCATAAGGACATACCTGCAGACTGATAGAATTGAACTGAAAGCCCAGAAAAAGTCCTCACGTATATGGTCACATGACTTTGATAAAAATGCCACTTCCATTAACTTAGGAAATAAAATAACAATAAAAAAAAGTGATGGGAAAACTGGATAAACCAAAATATGAATGATGGATTTTTAGTTTTATTATATGCAAAATAAACTCAAAATGAATTGAAAAACTCTAAATTAGCTACTAGTCAACATTGGACTCCTAGAAGACTTAAAGGAAAGCATAGTGGAAAATCTGCATTACATTGTGTGTGTGTGTGTGTGTGTGTGTGTGTGTGTGTGTGTGTGTGTATTTGCACTTTAGGTTCTGCGGTACATGTGCAGATCATTCAAGATTGTTGCATAGGTACATACATGGCAATGTGGTTTGCTGTCTCCATCCCCCCATCACCTATATCTGGCATTTGTCCCCATGTTATCTCTCCCCAACCTCCCTATCCCCACTGTCCCTCCCCTAGTCCCCCACAACAGACCCCAGTTTGTGATGCTCCCCACCATGTCCATGTGGTCTCATTGTTGAACACCCACCTATGAGTGAGAATGTGGTGTTTGATTTTCTGTTCTTATGTCAGTTTATTGAGAATGATAGTTTCCAGATTCATCCAAGTCCCTACAAAGGAAACGAACTCATCTTTGTTTATGGCTGCATAGTATTCCATGGTGTATATGTGCCACATTTTCTTTGTCCAGTCTATCATCAATGGGCAATTAGTTTGGTTCCAGGTCTTTGCTATTGTGAACAGTGCCATAATGAACATATGTGTGCATGTGTCTTTATAACACAACAATGTATAATCCTTTGGATATGTGCCCAGTAATGGAATTGCAGGGTCAAATGGAATTTCTATTTCTAGGTCCTTGAGGAATTGCCACATTGTCTTCCACAATGGTTGAACTAAAGAAATTGCATCAACTAACGGGCAAAACAACCAGCTAGCATCAAAATGGCAGGATCAAATTCACACATAACAATATTATCCTTAAGTGTAAATGGGCTGAATACCCAAATCAAAAGACACAGACTGGCAAATTGGACGAAAAGTCAAAACTCATCAGTGTGCTGTATACAGAGAACCCATCTTACATGCAAGGACACGCATAGGCTCAAAATAAAGGGATGGAGGTAGATTTTTCAAGCAAATGGAGAGCAAACAAAAAAAAAAGCAAGAGTTGCAATCCTAGTCTCTGGTAAAATAGACTGTAAACCAACAAAAATCAAAAGAGACAAAGAAGGGCATTACGTAGTGGTAAAAGGATCAATGTAATAAGAAGAGGTAAGGATCCTAAAGATAAACACACCCAATACAGGAGCACCCAGATACATAAAGCAAGTTCTTAACGACCTACAAAGAGACATAGACTTCCACACAATATTAGGGGGAGACTTTAACACTCCACTGTCAGTATTAGACAGATCAATGAGACAAAAAATTAACAAGCATATCCAGGACTCAGATCTGGACCAAGCAAACCAAATAGACATCTACAGGACTCTCCACCTCAAATCCACAGAGTACACATTATTCTCAGCAACCCCTCACACTTACTCTAAAATTGACCACATAATTGGAAGTAAATCACTCCTCAGCAAATGCAAAAGAACAGAAATCATAGCAAACAGTCTCTCAGACCACAGTGCAATTTAATTAGAACTCAGGATTATGAAACTAACTCAGAACTGCACAGCTTCACGGAAACTGAACAACTGGCTCTTGAATGTTGACTGGCTAAACAATGAAATGAAGGCAGAAATAAAGATGTTCTTCGAAACCAACGAGAATGAAGACACAACATACCAGAATCTCTGGGGCACATTTAAAGCAGTGTATAGAGGGAAATTTATAGCAATAAATGCCCACATGAGAAGCAAGGAAAGATCTAAAATCGACACCCTATCATCAAAATTGAAAGAGCCAGAGGGGCAAGATCAAAAATACTCAAAAGCTAGCAGGAGACAATAAATAACCAAGATCAGAGAAGAACTGAATGAGATAGAGACACAAAAAATCCTACAAAAAATCAATAAATCCAGGAGCTGGTTTTTCGAAAAGATCAATAAAATTGACAGACCACTAGCCAGATAAATAAAAAAGAAAAGAGAATAATCAAACAGATGAAATAAAAAATGATAAAGGGGATATCACCACCAATTCCACAGAAATACAAACTACCATCAGCGATTACTAAAAACAACTCTATACACATAAACCAGTAAACCTTGAAGAAATGAATAATTCCTGGACACTTGCACCCTCCCAAGCCTAAACCAGGAAGAATTTGAAACCCTGAATAGACCAATAATGAGGGCTGAAGTTGAGACAGCAATTAATAGCCTACCAACCAAAAAAAGCCCAGGTCCAGCTGGGTTCACAGCCGAATTCTACCACACATACAAAGAGGAGCTGGTACCACTCCTTCTGTAACTATTCCAAACAAACCAAAAAGAGCAGATCCTTCGCAAATCACTTTACGAGACCAACATCATCCTGATACCAAAACCTGGCAGAGACTCAACAAAAAAAGAAAACTTCAGGACAATATCAATGACGAACATAGATGAAAAAATCTTAAATTAAGATTTTAATTAAAATCTTAATTAAAGATTTTAATAAAATTCTGGCAAACGGATTGCAACAGCACATCAAAAAGCTTAGCAATCACAATCAAGTAGGCTTAGTCTCTGGGACGCAAGGCTGGTTTGGCATATGCAGGTCTATAAATGTTATCCACCACATAAACAGAACTAAAGACAAAAACCACGTGATTATCTCAATAGATGCAGAGAAGACCTTTGACAAAATACAACAGCACTTTATGCTAAAATTTCTAAATAAACTAGGTATCAATGGAACATGTCTCAAAATAATAAAAGCTATTTATGACAAACCCACAGCCAGTATCATACCGAATGGGCAAGAATGGGAAGCATTCCCTTTGAAATCTGGCAGTAGACAAGGATGCCCTCTCTCACCACTCCTATTCATTATAGTATTGGAAGTTTTAGCCAGAGCAATCAGGCAAGAAAAATAAATAAAGGATATTCAATTAGGAAAGGAGGAAGTCAGATTGTCTCTATTTGCAGATTACATGATTGTATATTTAGAAGACCCCATCATCTCTGCCCCAAATCTCCTTAAATTGATAAGCAACTTCAGCCGTCTCTGGATACAAATCCAATGTGCAGAAATCGCAAGCATTTCTATACACACATAGCAGATTACATTGGATTTAAGAGTGATTTACTTAATACAACATGAAAAGCACAAGCAATAAAAGAAAAATTAAATTTTCTTTTAAAAATATTGTGCATCAGAGATCACAATTAATGAAATGAAAATACAACCCATAGAATGGGAAAAAATTTGCAAATTATACATCTGCTAAGCAATTCATATCTAGAATATATTAAGTACAATTCAACCACCACTACCACTTAACAACAAGAAGACAAAACACCCAATAAATAAAATAGACAAAAAAACTTGACTAATTTTTTTCCCAAAGAAAATACACAAAATGCCAATAAGCCCATGAAACAATTCTCAATGTTACTGGTCATTAAAGAAATGCAAATTATAAATACAATTAGATATCACTACACACCTACTAGAATGTCTATAATTTAAAAGAAAGTGGAAAGTAAGTGTTGATGATAATGTGGAGAAATTGGAACCCTTGTACATTGCTGGGGGAATGTAAAATGATGCATCTGCCATGGAGAACAATTTGGCATTTCCTCACAAAGTTAATTATAAAATTACCATATAAGTCGGCAATTATTCATTTAGTTATAAACTCAAAAGCATTGAAATTAAGCTTTCAAATAGACAGTTGAACACCAGTATTCATAGCAGTATTATTCACAATAGACAAAATGTGGAAAAAAAACTAAAGTGTCCATCAAAAGATGAATGAATAAAGAAAACATGACATATGCATAAAATGGAATATTATTCAGTCATAAGGATGAGTGAAATTTGATACATGCTACAACATGGGTTAACCTTAAAAATCATGCTATCTTAAATAAGTCATACACAAAAGGAGAAATATTGTATGATTTCACTTTCATGAGGTTTCCAAATTAAGCAAATTCTTAGAGACAATATAAAATAGAGTCTGTTGCAGCTGGGATCAGAGAGGAATGAGAGTTCTTGCTTAATGAGTACAGAGTTTCTGTTTGAAAATATTTAATGGTAATGGTTGTGTACTATTGTAGATGTAATTATTGAAACTGAATTGTATACTAAAATATGGTTAAAATGACCAACTTTCTAGCCCAATTTGTCACTCTTTATCCTGTGATCCAAAACCCACCATGTCAGTGGCAAGTTAGATGTTTGTGATGTTTATTTTATCAGCATTTTAAACCCAAAGATAACATTTATGAGGGTGAAAAAAAAAGGTTGGTGATGCTTTTAAAATGGCTACTATAAATTTAATATTGAGGATTATATACAACTCCAAATTTCTTACACTTTTAATTTCTTTGACATTGAAATAGACATGATTCTGAACTATATGAAGCTGGTCCTTGCAGCTCTTTCTTGTTTAATTGAAGTCTGAATATTTCTCTCTCTCTCTGTCTCTGTCTCTCTCTCTTTCTCTCTCTCTTATGGTTCACAGGTGGCCAAACTAAATAATATTTTGAGCCGAGTAAGAATATATGGTGTCTTAGAGAGTAGTAGTTAACTAGATGGGGAAAAAAGGCAAGTTTTAAAGTGGAGTTACAGATATTTTTGCAAACTTATCTAGCATGAAACATCAGTTTTAAGTAACAGAGAATAAGGAGCTTTGGCCTCAAATATTTCAAGAGATCCACCACTTGCTAATTGTGCAGTGTGTGCAAGTGGCAAGTGATTTCATCACCCTGAGCTGCAGTTTTCGTCTGTGAAATATTATAATAGTAAATATCTCCCCAAAGCATTAAGGTGTTTGTTAACAGGTATAATGTAAAGCAAGTAGCCCAATAAATAGTGAATAATAATATCTAATACAGCAGTAGAATCACCTTCCTCTTTCTGATATGGTTTCTTGTCTAATCTTGTGTCTATTCCAAGCTAGTAGATATTTGGTATTACCAATCATAAAAGAGAAAGATCAGATATGTATTCAGCTTAACTGCTGAGTTAATCCTAGCATCTAGGGATAAATAATCTCAGATTTTCTGCTGTCTAGTCTGAAAGTGACTATAGTTCTGTTGGAAGTGCAAGTGAGAGATGGCTAAGAGAACAAAAGTTCATCAGAAGAAAGTATTGTTTTGAAATTCTATTAGAAAAGTGAAATAAGTTTTGAGATTTGTTACACAGCAAGGTGACCATAGTCAATATATAGTATATTGACTATGGTATAATATATTGTATATGGTATATTGACTATGGTATAATATATGGTATAATATATCGTATATTCCAAAATAACTTAGTAAATTTCAAATATTTCACCTCAAAACGATAGGCAAACTTCTTTGAGCTAAAAGAACATGTTCTAACCCAATGCAAAGAAAAGAAAAAGATAGGCAAGTGAAGTGAAGGGCATGTTAATTAGCTGGATTTAATTATTTCATATTGTATACATACATTAAAACACCACATTGTACCATGTAAATGTATACAATTATGATTTAGCACAGAAAGTAATATTGATAAAAATAAATTTCAAAAATAATATACTATATAGCCTGACACCCAAATTCCAAATTATTATTTGTTAAACACCATTTATAAATTGTTTGTGCCTTGCTTCTTTTCTTCATAGTGTTCTATGAAAATATGCCCGCTTTTAATAATGTGATGATTTCTTAACTTCTCTATGTACTTTTGCTGATCTTTCTTATACATAAAAACGTGGGGGTTTTGTGCCTCTGTTAAAGCTCTTAACATAGTCTTACTCAGAAAACAGTTTTTTAAGTTTGTGTTTTTCTCCCCACTACAAGGAGTTCCTTATGAAAGAAGGGCTTCTGTTTGGAACATTACATGTTATCTGAATAATACCTAATGCAGTAGCTGGGACATATTAGGCAATTAGCAAATATTTGTTGAATTGCCTCTGTTGCTTGGTTATCAATGCAATTCATTTGTATTACAGATTTTCTGTGTTGTCCATTTGTAAATTTTTCAATCCTTGGGATCCCTGAAGAGCAGCGTTAGCATATTTCACTACCAAACTCTTCACCAACTTAACACCATTTACAATTATCACAGAAATATGTATTACTAGACTATGAGGCTTATTTTCATTAATTCTCTGTATAATCTACCTCATAAATTTACACCTCACCTATCCACATAGTCAAAGACCAGGAAAGCTCAAATTATTTTCTGCTATGCTTTAAGCCTCCCAGCTTCTGTATACAAGATAAGAGGGTGAAGTCTTCATTATTGTACTGTTTTCACACCCAGGCATAAGTTATGGATATAGCAACAGAGAGTGAAATTTCTTTGTGCTTCTCATTGGCTTCGGTTCGCTGCCTTAAATGGACTGAGTCAAGGCCATGTTTTCATGCCGTAGACATGCTATTCAAATATCAGTGTGACCACATTTGAAAAGCCATCCTGTACCACTTCATTGCCGCAGATGTCTTTTACATCTGGCAAGGACCGTTTCTCTGCATGTCAACAGTAATTCAGTTTAACAGCTGTCTCTTTTGACAAGCTTAGTGTCAGACTCTAAAATGACAGGGTGACAGTTTTTCTTTTCTTTAACAGAACATAGTGCAAATTAACTATTTGAATACAGAAGCATTGAATGTATTTAGAGCAGTTTTTTTTTTCTGAGTAAGCTGAATAGACTTTGGGATTTTATTTGTATGATTACATGGTCTATGAAGCTATTGAAGTTGATGATTCAAGGCACTTTGCAGGGAGCTTCGATCTGTACCTTAAATATGCTCATGTACAACATAAGAATTAAACGAGGGTAAAGCAATTATTGTAAAGAAACGGCGGAATTTGAGATATTGGTGAAATAAACACTTGTGCCAGATTGTCTAAACTTGCCAGAATTCTCTGGATTCAGGTCACAGAGAGTTAAGATCTTGCAGATATCACAGCCGATTGTATCATAGGCTAATTTTTTTGCTTGTTTCAGTGTGTAACCATATTCTCTAAGTAAAACCAGCTATAAGAACAAAATTTTGGAAAAATCATGAACATAAGACTATACTGGCCTATGTGCTCTCTATCTCCATTTGTTTTTCTGTTAATCTTTCTTCTAAAGTCTGTCTGCCTTCAAGTAATACCCAGGAACTCTACTTTTCTCCTATATGATTCTTCTGAGTTCAACAAATCTTGACTAAGCAACTACTTTCTGCCAGACACAGAGCTACTCACTGGGGTTACTTTGAGGAGCAAAGGCAGGTATAACCCCTGACATTATAGAAGTTTCAGTCCATTGGTGTATATTAATTGTCTACTGTTATCAAAAATTTGTCACAAAATTAGCAGTTTAAAGCAGCATAAGTTTATTATGGCACAGTTATGTAGGTCAGAGAAGTCCAGGTACATCATAGATCAACTATTTACTCTGCCTAGAATTTCACAATACCCAAATCAAGATATTGATAAGTCTGCTGTCTTCTGGAGGCAGTAGGAAAGAATATGTTTACTTATTCATTCAGGTTATTGGCAGAATTGAATTCACTGTGTTATCCAACTGAGTCACTCATTGTTTTCTTAGGAACTTTTTCAGGTAGTTCATTTTAGTGTTTAGAATTGCAACTGAATTTTATGTGTTGATTTTGAATCCTGCAAATGGACTGAATTAATTCATTAGTTTTAACAGGTTTTTTTTTGTTGTTGTTGTTGTTGTTGTTGGAGTGTTTAGGGCTTTCTATATATGATCATGTCATCTGCAAGCAAAATTTTATCGATTTCTTTGAATGTGGATGCTTTATATTTTCTTTTCCTGCCTTAATGCTCTGACTAGGACTTTTAGTCCTATGTTAAATATAAGTGACCAGAGTAAGCATCCATGTCTTCTCTTTGTTTTAGAGAAAAAGCTTCCGAATTTTTACCATAAGGTATGTTAGCTGTGGCCTTGTGATACATGGCCCTTATTGTGTTGAGTGAGATTTCTTCTATTCCTAATTTACTGAGAGTTTTAATCATGAAAGGATATTGAGGTTGTCAGCAGTTTCTCTACATCTATTGAAATTGTCATGTTTTTTGTCTTTCATTATGTTAATTCAGTTTACCACATTTATTGATTTGTGTTTGTTAAGAATTCCTAGCATCACAGAATAAATACCACTTGATCATAATGTATGATTCAATTAACATACTGTGTAATTTGGTTTGCTACTATGTAGTTGAGTATTTTTCCATTTATGTTCATCAGAGATATTTTAGCCTGTAATGTTCTCTTCTTATAGTGTCCTTGTTTAACTTTGGTATCAGGGTAATACCGAACTGGTAAAATGAGTTAGAAAATATTCTCTCTGCCTCAAATATTTGTAACAGTTTAAAAATAATTGTTTCTTATTTTTTTAAGTGTTTTGTAGAATTCACAAATAAAGAAATAAGGTCCTAGGCTTTTCTTTAATGAGTTGATTTCTTATTGATTATTCCATTGGTCATTTATTATTGGCCTGTTTAGATTTTCAATGTGAAACATAAACTAATTCAGTTTCAAAATGTTGTATGTGACTAGAAATTTAGCAATTTTTTTTAGATTATCCAATTTGTTAGAATATAGTTGTTAGAACACCTGTATTCTTAGATATTTTATTTTGGGTTGCAATTATGAATGTGGTTGTGTTCCTGATTTGCTTTCAGCTTGAGTGGTGTTAGTGTATAAGAATGCTAGTGACTTTTGTACATTGATTTTGTATCCCAAAACTTTGCTGCAGTTGCTTATCAGCTCAAGGAGATTTTCGGCAGAGACTGTGAGGTTTGGGGAGTTTTCTAGATGTAAAATTATGTCACCCAAAATCAGGGATAGTTTGACTTCTTCATTTTGTATTTGGATGTCTTTTATTTCTTTCTCTTCTATGATTGCTCTCGCCATGATTTCCAATATGGTGTTAAATATGAGTGGTGAGAGAGAGAATCCTTGTCTTCTTCCCGTTTTCAAGGGAAATGCTTCCAGCTTTTGCCTATTCAGTATTATATTGGCTGTGGATTTGTCATAGATGGTTTTTATTATTTTGAATAATGTTTCTTCAATGTCTACTTTATTGAGGGTTTTTAACATGACAGGATTTTGAATTTTATCAAAGCATTTTCTGCATCTATTAAGATAATCATGTGGCTTTGTATTTAGTTCCATTTATGTGATGAGTCACATTTACTGATTTGCATATGTTGACCCACCCTTGCATCCCAAGGATCAAGCCTACTTGATCATGGTGAATTAGCTTTCTGATGTGCTGCTGGATACAATTTGCTGGTATTTTAGTGAAGATTTTTGCTCTAAATTCATTAAGGATATTGGTCTGTTTTTAAAGCCTCTTCCATGTTTTGGTGTAAGGATAATACTGGCCTCATAGACCTCTATCTTTTCAATTAAGTTACAAAACACTGCTCAAATATAATCAGAGACAACACAAACAAATGGAGAAACATTCCATGCTCTCGGGTAAGAAAAAACAATATCCTTAAAATGGTCATACTGTGAAAAGAAATTTGCAGATTCAATGCTATTTCTATCAAACTACCAACTATAGAAATAGAAAAGAACTATCTTAAAGTTCACATGAAACCAAAAAAGAGCTCGTGTAGCCAAGTCAGTTCTAATCAAGAAAAACAAAGCTGGAGGAATCACATTGCCCATTTTCAAACTGTACAAAGTTATAGGCCAGACATGTACATATCTAGAACCTAGACAGATGCAGAGTTACAGTGGCACTGGAGTCTGAGGCATGCTTTGTTGGAGGTGGTGGTAGCTCAGCCTCAGGATAGCACAACAGTGGTATTTTCTTGCGGAAGTACACAGCAACAAATTCCTCTTCAGGGGGTCCGTGATGGTGACGTCTGTTGGTTACTTCAGTGGTTAAAGTGGTCAGTGTTCTTTAAAGATTAGGCCATTGTGACCAAGGCAGCACCTTCTTTGTCACTAATATTGATAATCTCTGTCCTTTTCCTTTGTTCCCAGTGATTTTCACTCATCTCAGGTATGCTCATCTCCCCAGAAACTTTTTTCTATGTGGTTAGTTTTTGCTTTTCTGCTCCACTATTTCACTGGAGGTTTTCAGTTGGACTCTTGGGCGCTCTCAAGGCTATTTTCATTCACTGCTAGTTGTCTAATTGCTGGTTTTCATAGAATAATAAAGCTGGTGTCTCCTACTTTACTATCCTGATGACATCATTTCCCAAATATTTAGGTCCTTATACATTAACTATCAAAAAAATCCCTTAAGAGTCATCCCTGGAAATGGCTTCATGTTTAAAATCTATTGTTTAGGGCCTAAAATTAAGGCTCAATATTTTGTGAGCCTTGACATCTGGGACAATCCTTGGAAGCCTCAAATGGCCTAAATTCAAATTTAAAGTTTTCCTCTCTGTTTTAATTCCACAGAAAGTTTCCCTATTCATACACCTTTCATTGTTATGGAGAACACAGTTTCTGCTTACCCTGAGTAGAAGGCCTTTGGTTCCTCAGAGACTATGAAATTATTCACAGAGGTCTGTCATATTATTCCATGAAAATTCAGTTATGTGGGTTAGTAGACAGTGGATCTGTATTTTTGTAAATTAAAATCAATAAGACTAGCCTTCAGAAAAATGGCTTATCAATAGTGGAATCAGAGAGGGGAAAAAGAAAAAAAAAGAACAAAGAAAAAAAGAATAGTGGAATCACATCAATACAGCAGACAGCGGGATAAATATGGGGGCCAAGGAAATGTAACTGGTGCTATTGATGACACAATAAAAGAAAATGAATGCTAATGCATACAGTACACTTTCGTGGCCAAGTAAATGATTTTTCCAAACCCATAGTAAAAAATAAATTATAATCAGGAGCCAAGAAATCCAAATTGTAAAGATATTTAAGTTTCGCATCTAGTTCTGTAAGTAACTAGTAACATGACAGGTAATTTATCTTCCTTGTGTCTCTGTATTTCTATTTGTAGAAGTCTATCAAAGGGTTAGACTCAGTTGTTTCTGTATCTTCATTTATTTCTGAAATTTTATAGCTATAAAAGATTTATAGCTATAAATTTTATAGCTATAAAAGATTTATAGATATAAATTTTATAGCTATAAAAGATTTATAGATATACATTTTACCCTGAACTTACGCACAATATAAAATATTGAGGGGCGTGTTGGAAAGTAGTGAGCTACTATAAATTGACATTTTGTGGTGTAAGAGGGGAATTCTTCCGGCACTGAAAATTCTTTCAGATTTTGGAAGGTTAATGTAAACTAAGAAAAGCATTTTTTCTGATTCCCTTTCTTCATTCCAATGTTATAAATCATATATTTTTAATCAATACATAATAACTGCACATATTTATTGGGTACATGTAATATTTTGATACACACATACACTGTGTAATGATGAAATCAGTAGTTGCCATATTCATCACCTCAAACATTTATCATTGTTTAATGTTGAGTATTGCAAATTTTCTATTATAGCTATTTTGAAATATACAAAAATTGATAATTATAGTCACCTCACTGTGCTACCAAACATTAGAACTTATTCCTTTTATTTAACGGTATTTCTGTCTCCATTAATCAAACTTGCTTAACTCCTCACTACCCCCTACTCTTTCTGGATAACTACCATTCTACTATCCTCCTCCATGAGAATATTTAGCTCCCGCATGAGTGAGAACATGTGATATTTTTCTTTCTATACTTGGCTTATTTTATCTAACATAATGGCCTCTAGTTCCATTAACATTGCTGCAAATGACAGAATTTTATTTTTTCTAATGTCTTTCAATGTATGTATGTGTGTGTGTGTGTGTGTGTGTGTATGTGTGTGTGTGTGTATGTGTGTGTGTGTGTATACAACATTTCTTATTCATTTATCCATGACTGGGCACAGATTAATCCCATAACTTGATTATCATGAATAGTGTTCTAGTAAACATGGGAGAACATATATGTCTTTGATATTCTAAATTCCTTCATTTAGGATATATGCCCAGCAATGAGATAGCTGAATCATATAGTAGTTTTATTTTTAAAAGTTGGGGAGAGGCCAAGATGGCAGAATAGGAACAGCTCCAGTATGAAGTTCCCAGTGAGACCAATGCAGAAGACAGGTGATTTCTGCATTTCCATCTAAGGTACCCAGTTCATCTGATTGGGACTAGTTAGGCAGTGAGTCCAACCCATGGAGAATGAGGAGAAGCAGGGTGGGGAGTTGCTTCACCTGGGAAGTGAAAGGAGCTGGGGACCTGCTTCCCAGAACCAAGGGAAGCCAGGAGGCACTGTGCTACCTGACCGGGTTACTATGCTTTTCCACAGTTTTTGTAATCTGCAGATCAGTAGATTCACTCTTTTGCCTACATGACCAGAGCCCTGGGGTTCAAGCACAAAACTAAGCAGCTATTTGGGCAAACACTGAGCTAGCTGCAGGAATGTAGTTTTGTACCCCAGTGGTTCATGGAACCCCAGGGAGACAGAACTGTTTACTCCTCTGGAAAGGGGGCTGAAGCCAGGGAGCCAAGTGGTCTCCCTCAGTGGGTCCCACTCCAATGGAATCCAGCAAACTAAGAACCACTGGCCTGAAATACTTGCTGCCAGCACAGCATTTGGAAGTCAACCTGGGACTATTAAGCTTAGTGGTGGGGAGGGGTTTCCACCGTAACTGAGGTTTTAGTAGGCAGTTTTTCCCTGACTATACTAAGGTGTCTGGAAGGCCTGGGCTGGGTGCAGCAAAGTGGCTGTGGTCAGACTGCTTCTCTAGATTCCTCTTCACTGAGCATGGCACCTGGGGAAAGGGATGGCTGTGGGTGCAGCTTCAGTGTATTTAATCATCCTGCCTGCTGGCTCTAAAGAGAGCAGCTGATCCTCACAAGAGGGATTCTCCCAGCAGAGCACATCAACTCTCCCAAGGGACAGACTGGCTCCTCAAATGGGTCTCTGATCTCCATAACTCCTGACTGGGAGAAACCTCCCAACAGGGGTCAATAGACACCTCATATAGGAGAGCTCCGACTGGCATCAGGCTGGTGCCCTTCTGGGATGAAGCTTCCAGAGAAAGGAACAGGTAGCAATCTTTGCTGTTCTGCATCATTCACTGGTGATATCCAAGTAAACAGCGTCTGGAGTGGACCTCTAGCAAACTGCAACAGAACTGCAGAAGAGGGGCCTATTAGAAGAAAAACTAACAAACAGAAGGAAACATTAACATCAACATAAAGGTCTCTCACACAAAAGCCCCATCCAAAGTTCATCAGTCTCAAAGATCAAAGGTAGATAAATCTATGAAGATGAGGAAAAACCAGTATAAAAATGATGAAAATTCCAAAAATGAGAATGCCTCTTCTCCTCCAAATTATCACAACTCCTCTCAAGCAAGAGCACAAAACTGGATGGAGAATGAGATTGGTAAATTGACAAAAGTAGATTTTAGAAGGTGAGTAAAAACAAACTCCTCTGAGCTAAATGAACACATTCTAACCTAATGCAAAGAAGATAAGAACCTTGATAAAGTGTTACAGGAACTGCTAAATAGGATAACCAGTTTAGAGAGGAACATAAATGGCAAGATGGAATTGAAAAACATAGCACAAGAACTTTGTGAAGCATACACAAGTATTAATAGCAAAATTGATCAAGTTGAAGAAAGGTTATCAGAAATTGAAGATCAACTTACTGAAATAAGGTGTGAAGACAAGGTTAGAGAAAAAAGAATAAAAAAAAACAAACAAAGCCTCCAAAAATTATGGGACTAGGTGAAAAGACCAAACCTATGATTGACTGGTGTACCTGAAAGTGACAGGGAGAATGGAACCAAGTTGGAAAACCTACTTCTGGATATTATTCAGGAGAACCTCCCCAACCTAGTAAGACAGGCGAACATTCAACTCAAGAAATACAGAGAACATCATTAAGATACTCCTCAAGTAGAGCAACCGAAGACACATAATTGTCAGATTCCCCAAGATTGAAAAGAAGGAAAAAATGTTAAGGGCAGCAAGGGAATGAGATCAGTTTACTTAGAGATGGAAGACCATCAGACTAATAACTGATCTCTCTACAGAAACCCTACAAGCAAGAAAAGACTGGAGGCCAATATTCAACATTCTTAAAGAAAAGAATACCCAGAACTTCATATCCAGCCAAACTAAGCTTCATAAGCAAAGGAGAAAAACTAATCCTTTCCAGACAAGCAATCACTGAGTGATTTTCACACCACAAGGCCTGCCTTACAAGAGCTCCAGAAGGAAGCATTAAATATGGAAAGGAAAATCTGGTATTAGACACTGCAAAAATACACCAAAATACAAAGACCAATGCCACGATGAAGAAACTGCATCAACTAATATGCAAAATGACCAGCTAGCATCATGATGCCAGGATCAGATTTACACATAACAACGTCAACCTTAAAAGTAAATGGGCTAAATGCCCCAATTAAAAGAAACAGACTGGCCAACTGGATAAAGAATTAAGACTCATTGGTGTGATGTATTCAGGAGAGCCATCTCATGTGCAAAGAAACACATAGGCTCAAAATAAAGGGATGGAGGTATGTTTACCAAGCAAATGGCAAGAAAGAAAAGTAGGGGTTTCAATCCTAGTCTATGATAAAACAAAGATCAAAAAAGACAAAGAAGGGCATTACATAATGGTAAAGAGGTCAATGACAGCAAGAAGAGCTAACAATACTGAATATATATGTACCCAGTACAGAAGCACCCAGATTCATAAAGCAAGATCTTAGAGACCTACAAAGAGACTTAAACTCCCATACAAAAATAGTAGAAAACCTTAATACCCCACTGTCAATATTAGACAGATCAATGAGACAGAAAATTCAAAAGGATATTCAGGACTTGAACCAGCTCTAGACCAAGTGGACTTAATATACATCAAAAGAACTCTGTAACCCAAATCAACAGAATATATGCTCTTCTCAGCACCACATAGCATGTAGTCTAAAATCAACCACATAATTGGAAGTAAAACACTCCTCAGCCAATGCAAAAGAATAGAAATCATAACAAACAGACTCTCAGACCACAGTGCAATTGAAACAGAATTTGAGATTAAGAAACTCATTCAAAACCACCAACTACATGGAAATTGTATAATCTATAATCTGCTCCTGAATGGCTACTGAGTAAATAATGAAATTAAAGCAGAAATAAAAAAGTTCTTGAAACCAATGAGAACAAAGAAACAACATACCAGAACCTCTGGGACCCAGCTAAAGCAGTGTTAAGAGGGAAATTTATAGCACTAAATTCTCACAACAGAAAGCTGGAAAGATCTAAAATCAAAACCCTAACATCACAATTAAAAGAACTAGAGTAGCAAAAGCAAACAAACTTAAAAGCTAGCAGAAGACAGGAAATAATTAAATCAGATCAAAACTGAAGGAGATAGAGACACAAAAAAATCCCTTAAAAAATCAAGGAATCCAGGAGCTGGTTTTTTGAAAAGTTTAACAAAATAGATGGACTATCAACCAGATTAATAGAGAAGAAAAGAGAGAAGAATCAAATAGACAATAAAAAATAATAAAGGGAATATCACCACTGATTCTACAGAACCACAAACTATCATCAGAGAATAATATAAACACCTCTATGCAAATAAGCTATAAAATCTAGAAAAACATGTATAAATCCCTGGACACATATACCCTTTCAAGACTAAATCAGGAAGAGGTAGAATCCCTGAATAGACCATTTATAAGTTCTAAAATTGAGGCAGTAATTATAGCCTACTAAACTACAAAAGCCAAAAAAGCCCAGGACCAGATGGATTCACAGCCAAATTCTACCAAAGGTACAAAGAGTAGCTGGTACCATTCTTTTTGAAACTGTTAGGGACTCCTCCCTAACTCATTTTATGAGGCCAGCATCATCCTGATACCAAAACCTGGCAGAGACACAACAAGAAAAAAACAATTTTAGGCCAAATCCCTAATAAATATTGAGGCAAAAATCCTCAATAAAGTACTAGCAAACCATATCCAGCAGGACATCAAAGAGCTTATCCACCATGATGAAGTTGGCTTTATCGCTGATATGCAAGGCAGGTTCAACATACACAAATCAATAAATGTAATCCATCACATAAACAGAACCAGTGACAAAAACTGCGTGATTATCTTGATAGATGCAGAAAAGGCCTCCAATAAAATTCAACATCCCTTCATGCTAATAACCCTCAATAAATTAGGTATTGAAGGAACATATTTCAAAATAATAAGAACTATTTATGACAGATTTATAACCAATAAATATCATACTGAATGGGCAAAATCTAGAAGCATTCTTTATGAAAACTTGCACCAGACAAGGATTCCCTCTATTATCATACTATTCAACACAGTATTGGAAGTTCTGGCCAGGGCAATCAGTCAAGAGAAAGAAATGAAAGATATTCAAATAGGAAGAGAGGAAGTCAAGTTGATTGTGTTTACTGATGACAAGATTGTATATTTAGAAAATTCCATTCTCTCAGCCTCAAAACTCCTTAAACTGATAAGCAACTTTCGCAAGTCTCAGGATACAAAAATCAATGTGCAAAAATCACAAGCATTCCTATACACCAAAAATAGACAAGCAGAGAGCCAAAATGTGACTGAACTCCCATTTACAATTGCTACAAAAAGAATAAAATACCTAGGAATACACCTTACAAGGAATGTGAAGGATCTCTTCATAAAGAACTACAAAACACTGCTCAAGAAAGTAAGAGATGACAGAAACAAATGGGAAAAAAGTAATTCATAGATTCTGTGTTATTCCCATCAAGCTACCAGTGACTTTATTCCCAGAATGATAAAAAAAAAAAAAAACTGTTTTAAATTTCATATGGAACCAAAAAAGAGCCCGTATAGCCAAGATAATTCTAAGCAAAAAGAACAAAGGTGAAGGCATTATGCTACTTGACTTCTAACTATACAACAAGGCTACAGTAGCCAAAGCAGACATATAGACCAATGGAACTGAACAGAGATATCAGAAATAATACCACAAATATAAAGCATCCAATCTTTGACAAACCTGAAAAAAAACAAGGAGTGGTGAAATGATTTCCTATTTAACAAATGGTGCTATGAAAACTGGCTAGCCACATGCAGAAAACAGAAACTGAACCCCTTCCTTACACCTTATACAAAAATTAACTCAAGATGGACTAAAGACTTAAATGTAAAACCCCAAACTGTAAAAACCCTATAAGAAAACCTAGGCAATACCATTCAGGACAAGACATGGGCAAAGACTCCATGACTAAAACACCAAGAGCAATAGAAACAAAAGCCAAAATTGTCAAATGGGATCTAAATAAACTAAATAGCTTCTGCATAGCAAAAGAAACTATCATCAGAGTAAACAGGCAACTTACAGAATGGGAGAAAATTTTTGCAAGCTACCCATTTGAAAAAGGTCTAATATCCATAATCTACAAGGAACTTAAACAAATCTACAAGAAGAAAACAAACAAACCCATCAAACAGTAGGTGAAGGATAGGAACAGGCACTTCTCAAAAGAAGACATTATGCAGCCAGCAAACATGAGAAAAAGCTCATCATCACTGGTCATTAGATAAATGCCAATCAAAACAAAAATGAGATAATATCTCACACCACTTAGAATGATGATCATTAAAAAGTCAGGAACCAACAAATGCTGGGGAGGATTTGGAAAAATAGAAACACTTTTACTCTGTTGATGGGAGTGTAAATTAGTTCAACCATTGTGGAAGACAATGTAGATTCCTCAAGGATCTAGAATCAGAAATATCATTTGATCCAACAATCCCATTACTGGGTTTATACTTAAAGAATAATAAATTATTCTACTATAAAGACACATGTACATATATGTTTATTGCATCTTTATTTACAATAGCAAGACTTGGAACCAATTTAAATGCCCATCAATAATCGACTGGATAAAGAAAATGGGGCACATATACAACATTGAATACTATGCAACCCATAAAATGAATGAGTTCAAGTCTTTTGCAGAGACATGGATAAAGCTGGAGGCCATTATTATCAGCAAACTAATACAGTAACAGAAAACCAAACACTGCATGTTCTCACTCATAAGTAGAGAAGTTGAACAATGAGAACACATGGACACAGGGAGGGGAAAATCACACACTGGGACCTGTCACGGAATGGGGAACAAGGGGGAGGGAGAGCATTAGGACAAATACCTAAAGCATGCAGGGCT
This sequence comes from Plecturocebus donacophilus, assembly GCA_004027715.1. Classification (NCBI taxonomy): domain Eukaryota; kingdom Metazoa; phylum Chordata; class Mammalia; order Primates; family Pitheciidae; genus Plecturocebus; species Plecturocebus donacophilus. The sequence continues at coordinate 38,914 of PVKP010011521.1, read as the reverse complement.
TAAGACCTAGATGATGGGTTGATAGATGCAGCAAACCACCATGGCATATGTATACCTCTGTAACAAACCTGTGCATTCTGCACATGTATACCAAAATTTAAAGTAAAACTTTTTTTAAAAGGAAAAAAATACACAACTCCATACTATTTTTCATAATTGTGGCACTAATTTATATCCAACCAATATTTATGAGAATTCCCCTTTTGCTGCTTTCTTAACGGCATCTGTTATATTTTGCTTTTTGATAGTAGCCATTTTTAACATGGGTGAAATGTCTCACTGAAGTTTTGATTTGCATTGCCTTTATGATTAATGATGTTGAACATTTTTCATATACCACTTTGTCATTTCTATGTCTTATTTTGAGAAATGTCAATTCATTTTATTTTCTTATGTTTGAATTGGATTTTTTGTATTTTTGTTACCTAGTTGTTTGAATTGTTTATATTTTCTGGATAATAATTTCTTGTCTGATGGATGATTTACAAATATGTTTCTCTAAATTTTTAGGTTGTCTGTTCACCCTGATGATTGTTTCTTTGATGTATGAGGCTTTATATTCTACTGTAGTCCCATTTTCCTATTTTAACTTTGGTTGCCTGTACATTTGAGGTCTTAACCAAAAACTGTTTGCCCAGACAAATGTCCTACATCATTTGCTTAATATTCTTTTCTAATAGCTTCGTAATTTTGTATTTTCCATCTGCCTTTAATCTACTTTCATTTTATTTGTGTATATGGTGAAAAATAAGGGTTAATTTTATTTTTCTGCATATTTATTTTTTCACCACCATTTATAAAAAGCCTGCCATTTCTGCAATGAATATTCTTGGGCACTTTGACAAAAATGAGTTGGTGGTAAATAAATTCATTCAGATGTGTGTTCTCTACTCTGCTTCATTGATCTATGTGCCTTTTTTATGCTGATAACTTTTTATTATTTTTATTATTTTTAGAGCTTTGTAGTATATTTTGAAGTCAGGTAGTTTGATGATTCCAGCCTTGTTCTTTTTCCTTAGGATTGCTTTGACTATATAAGATTGCCTTCTGTGTTTCCAATAAATATTAAGATTCTTTAACTTTTACTTTAAGTTTAGGGGTACCTGTGCAAGATGAGCAAGTTTGTTTGTTACACAGGTAAATGTGTGTCATGGGGGTTTGTTGTAAAGATTATTTCATCACCCAGGTATTAAGCCTAGGATTCATTAGTTATTTTTCCTGATCCTCTCCCTCCTCCCACCCTCCACCCTCCAGTAGTCCCCAATGCACTTTGTTCCCCTCTACGAGTCCATGTCTTCTCATCATTTAGCTCCCACTTACAAGTGAGAACATGCAATGTTTAGTAGTCTGTTCCTGCATTCGTTTGCTAAGGATAATGTTCTCCAGCTCCATCCATGTCCTTGCAAAGGACAGAATGTTGTCCTTTTGATAGCTTCATAGCATTCCATGGTGTATAAATACCATATTTTCTTTATCCAGTCTAAAACTAATAGGTACTAAGGTTGATGTCATGTCTTTGCTATTATGAATAGTACTGCCATGAACATAAACCTGCATGTATCCTTACATTAAAATGGTTTATAATAATATTTCTGCTTAGAATGTTAATGGTATTTTGATAGCTACATTGTTGAATCTGTATATCACTTTGGGTGTTATGGATATTTTATCAATATTAATTATTCCAATTCATGAATACAGATTATCTTTCCATTTTTTGTGTTCTCTTCAATTTCATTCATCAGGGATTTTTTATACAGATCTTTTACTTTGTTTAAATTTATGCCTAGGTATATATTTTTATAGCTACTGAAAATGAGAATGCTTTCTTAATTTGTTTTTCAGATTGTTAACTGTTAGCATATAAAAATGCTACTGAGTTCTATATGTTGATTTTGTATCCTGCAACTTTACTGATTTCATTATCAGCTCTGTCAGATTTTGGTGGTGTCATTTAGTTTCTCTAAATATAAGATTAATCATCTATGAACATAGACAATTTGCTTTCTTTCCAATTTGAATATCTTGTATTTCTTTTCTTATATGATTGCTCTAAGACTTATGATATTGATGTGGAATAAAAGGAGTGAAAATGAGCATCTTTGCCTTATTACAGATCTCAGAGAAAAAGCTTTCAATATTTCCTTGTTCAGTATAAAGTTAGCTGTGTGCTTGTCATATATGGTCTTTATTGTTTTGAAGTATTTTACTTGCAAATCTAATTTGCTAATTTTTTTTAGCTACTACTTACTACTTACTACTACTACTACTGCTACTACTATCATTTCTACTCTAATATTATTTCTACTCTAATTTTTTTACCATGAAGAATGCTGAATATTATCAAATATATTCTCTGTATCTATAAACATAATCATATAATTTTGCCATTACTTGGTTGATATCGATCACATGTATCAATTTGTGTATATTGGGCCATCCTTGCATTCCTGGAATTAACCTTCCTTGATCAAAATGTATTATCTTTTTGATATTTTATTGGATTAAGTGTGCCTGTAGATTGTTAGGGATTCTTGCATCTATGTTAATCAGGAATATTAGCCAGTAGTGTTCTCCTTTTTCAATTTTAATAACATTACCTTATTCAAAATACTTTTTAGCCTTTATTTTAGGTTCAAACATACATGTGCATGTTTGTTATACAGGTAAATTGCATGTCATGTGGGATTTTGTACAGATTGTCACCCAGGTAGTAACCATAGTACCCAACAGGTAGTTTTTCAAGGCTCACGTACCTCCTACCCTTTTTTCTCAAGTAGCTCCTTATGCCCTTTGTTCCTTTCTTTGTGGCCATGAGATCTTGATGTTTAGCTCCTCTAGTTTTGAAAGGGATTTATCAGGCCCTAGCCAGAGATAACCATGGTGAAATTTTCCCCACTGATAAGCATGCACACTTCTCCAAAAATTCAACCTAAAATAGCCTTTATAATAGTATAAAACAGATGCCTGGGTAGGGATTTTATGTGCTAATAAGATATGCAATGTGTGTATTAGCACATAAAACCACAGAGCATACATGCCCAAAGAGACTTCTTATGACATGGTTGCAAGTTACCCCCCCTTGTCTATTTATAAAAAATTGTAATATTCTGATAAAGAGAATATTCCAGCACTACCTGTTTCTGGCTCATTCTTTTGTGCAGCCTGCTCTGTCTCTTCTTTCAAAGTGTACCCTCTCTTTAAATGAACAATACTGCTGCTGCTGCTACTACTATTACTACTACTATTACTTCTACTCTAATATTCAAACTGGACCAGCATGGAGCTGTTTTCCACTCCTCTCTAGGAATGTACCTTGTCTTCCTTCAATATACTCTGCTACTCAACCCTTGCTATGCATCTCTTGTCTGAATTCTATCTTTCAAGTTAGACAAGAACCGAGGATTATCACACTTTCTAGTAACATACTGTGGTGCTGTGGCTCAGATGGCCTTGCCTGTAAACTGTTCTTTGAGGTAAGTGCCAGGGGTGGTTGAGTCCCCAGGTTGATGGCTTCTGATTTTTCTTCATTGCCTAATGCTATTCTTGCCACTTAAAGGTGAAGTTTTTTTTCTCTTCCTCCCTTGCTCACCTATAAGCCTCACAGATCAGACTGCTTACCCCTTCCCTGCTGTCCCTTTGTTCTTAGTAGGGCTTTCACACATTTCTTTCTTCACTTTTACCTTTGACCCACCAGGCTGATTTGGAGGTGCTTTTTGTTGTGTATGTCAGAATTCCTCTCCATCTGTCTAGAGCAAATGGAGTTTTTTTTTTTTTTTTTATTTACACAGAGAAAAACTTAATTTCTGGGTAAAAGGTCTTTTTGACCAGACTCCCTTTGTGAAATCTAAGAAACCTAATGGGTGTGACCATTCACACCTTCCCTGAAAAATAAAGACAGAAAACAATTCAGTTAGATACCAATATTCTTGTCAACATAAAATTGGACTTATTTGTTCTAAGGATTCCAAAAGCTTTCCCTTTTCCAAAGTCCCAAGGGCTACAGATATTTAAGCAATAAACACTCCCTCAAGAAGAGAGCTGCTTCATGGACACCCACTTCAGGACAGAGCTTGTCCAGGGGAGCACCAAGGGATTCCTGGGAATTGAACCAAAGAGGACAGGGATGCCTAATATCCCTGGCTTGACTGCAGGACTGGCCTCTTAAAGGATTCAGGTTCCCTGGAAAAAGTCAAATTAAAAAACAAACAAACAAACACCTCCAATTCAGGCACCTTTCTGATTCATTTTCCTCTTTCTTTGGAAACATGTGAAGGACAAATATAAATTATAAGTGAGCTACCCGGACCCATCTAAGTCCAGGTCTCTTCTTCTATACAGGACCTTTGCCAAATTAAAGAAAACTTAGGACAGCTCTCAGCTGACACTGAGAGGCTCATCAAAACCTTCCAACAATTAACTCTTACATTTTTATTAACTTGTTCATCCTCATGAAACAAGCCCTTCCCAAGGGGAAAAAAATATAAATAAGGCAGCATTCTGCTGCAAGGATAAGCTACACTTGGCAGGTGCCATCTACCTCAAAGTAACTACAGCTGTTCCCATGCAGGACCCCAGTTGGAACTACAATACCTAGATGGAAATACAGGTCAGAAATAATGTGCTCCTATGCCTAGCAGATGCAATAAAAAGGAGTAACACCAAACCTGGAAATTACAAGTTAGCCACCATAGACCAAGGGCAAAATAACAACTCCACAACCTTTCTCAAAAGGCTGCAAGAAACTCTTTTTTTTAAAAGATAGGATTTCACCATATTGGTCAGGCTGGTCTCGAACTCCTGACCTCAGGTGATCCGCCCACCTCACCCTCCCAAAGTGCTGCGATTATAGGCGTGAGCCACCATGCCCGTGAGAAACTCTTATCAAACATACCAACCTAGACCCAGGATTCTCCAAAGGACAACTAGTGCTAAAGCATTACTTTCCTACCCAAGCTGCCCCAGACATTAAGAAAACAATGCAAAAATCACTTCGTACCCAATGTCCATATGTCAGAAATCCTCAAATTGACTTCCTCAATCTTTTATAACCGAAATCAGGATGAGGAGAACAGGGCCAAAAAGAAGGAGAAATGGAAAGACAGGAGACAGGTTCAATTACTGGTTGCTTTAGAAGTCAGCCAGGCCCCTCCAAGTTGCCCTAAAAATCTGCTCCCAGGGAACTGCCATAAGAGCAGAAAGCCAGTCCACTGAGAGGTAAACTGTCCTAATGTGCCAAATAGTAGAGATAACCAAATGGCCTTTCTTCTCTGACACAAGCTTGGCCACATGGAAAGGAGCTGTCTTGAGAGACAAAAGGCCCCAGGCCAAATCCCAATCCAGTGATGAATTTGAGCTGAAGTGGTCCTCAGCCTCAGCTGCCTCTGAGATCTGACATCATCACAAAAATAAATGAATAAATAAAAAACTGAAACCAATGCAACTCTTAAGATGGCAAATAAGATTATAAATTTACTTTTAGATTCAAGAGCTGATTACCCTATACTAACCCCCTTCTCTGGGCAAATTTGTCCAAAATTCTGTTGAGTAATGAGGACAAGTGGCAGCGCCACCCCCCCAAAAAAATACACACTCCCCCTCACACTTTTTTATTGAGATGGAGTCTTGTTCTGTCACCCAGGCTGGAGTGCAGTGGTAGGATCTCAGGTCACTGCAACCTCTGCTTCCCAGGTTCAAGTGATTCACCTACCCCAGCCTCCTCAGAAGCTGGTATTACAGGCATCTGCCACCATGCTTGGCTACCTTTTGTATTTTTAATAGAGACAGTGTTTCACCATGTTGGTCAGGCTGGTTTTGAACTCCTGACCTCAGGTGATCTGGGTACCTGGGCCTCCCAAAGTGTTGAGATTACAGGTGTGAACCACTCTGCCTGGCCTGCACCCATTTTTATTACTTAAGGGACCAACTGCTGTTTGCTCACCCATACTTGGTAATGTCTAAATGGCCCAAACTCCTTTTGTGTAAAAATGTACTTTCCAAAATGGGTGCCTTGTTAATATTTACCAAACTTCTAAATTCATTTTCCCCTCCAACATCCCTATTTCTCCTGGGGAAGCCACGTAAACCAAACTTATATCCAAGAACTTCAATCTAGAAAGCCCTAATTTAGAGTTTGAAAAACAGTCTGTATTTATCCAAACAGGCCCTAGCAAAAAATCTAACTGAGCTACCTCTTGATAAGGAGAAATTCTACGGTATATAAATTACTTACTCTTCTGCCCCACCTTCACAGAGCTCACACATGGACAGGCAGTACAAATCTTAAACTTTCTACAAAGAGGATGCAAAGTATTCAAAACCAAAAGAGTAAGTTGAGTAAAGGAAATATAAAGAAAATTATGAATATAAAGATGTGTTTTTCATAAAGTAGGTCATAAAGAAAATACAATTTTGTATACAAAAATCTTGTGTGGTTAAATTCTTGTTCTAAAGTTAAATGACTGGTTGTTTAAAAAAGAGTGACATTTTGGAGAAGTAAAAATGTTCAAAAATTTCATAGATGGCCTGTGAAGTTGTGATGAGATTTGTGAAGATAAATTTGTGGAAGGAATTTTGTATGTCATTAAGTTGATTATAATTGGAAGAAAATTATTTATGATAGTCTTTCAAACATTGGCCCCCTCTGTTAAAATAAGGTTTGATTAAAGTATTAATCTGGTTTTAATGAAATTATGTTTTATTTTTAATTTTATGATTTGGTTCTTTTAAAAACTTCTCAAAATTATATCTCAGAAGTTCACATTTGCTGTGCCTCAGTGTTTTCAGCTCTTTCTCTCCTGAAGAAAATCTGAGATAAGAACTTTTTCCAGCTTTATGTCAGTTCCTGTAATTTTTTCCTGCAGTGCCAACTGTTATTATGGCCTAATGCTAAATATTTATCTTAAAATTTTTTAAAAAATTGTATTCTTAAAGCAACATTTTCCTCTAACATAACTTAGTTCTGTACTCTTGCCTTTTCCTATTATGTCTAAATTCTCAATATAATCAGAACACTTCTTATTCTGTTCCTAAGAGTCATGTATTTCCCTTCTGTATTCATAACCCTGAACATAGAATTCCTGTTTCTGATTAAATTCAAACACTTTTTTTTAAGTTTGACCTCCAATGTATTTATATGGGCTTCCCATAAGGAGAAGCAGTCACGCTGAAGAAAGTTTTTCTTTGTCTTTTTGGTAACTAGCTTAAGCAATAAAATTTTATCATTTATATGCTGTCTTTATTAGGTTTTTAGGTACAGGATAAAATATTAATACCTTTTAGTTCATGTAACTTTAGAAATATTTAATAAAAACCCTTTTAAAGATTATCTATAAAATAAAAATGTCTTTGCCTGTAATCCCAGTACTTCCGGAGGCCAAGACAGGCAGATAACCTGAGGACAAGAATTCAAGACAAGTGTGGCCGACATAGTGAAACCCTATCTCTACTAAAAATACAAAAAATAGCCCAACACAATGATGCACATCTGTAGTCTCAGCTACTCAGGAGGCTGAGGCAGGAGAATTGCTTGAAACTGGTAGGTGGAGGTGGCAGTGAGCCGAGATTGTGTCATTGCACTCCTGCCTGAGTGACAGAGTGAGACTCTATCTCAAACAAATAAATGAATATGTCTTCATATATGGACGTTTGGTCTAAATTTTGCAGAACAAGCATTAGGTTAACTAAATGCTTTATGGTCATGAGCTTTTTTAGAACTTTTAATAATTTTTCAATTTTCTTGGTTTAGGACTGTTAAATTCTAGGTAAGGCCTGGGGACATGTGTAGTTATACATGTCCCCTGGCTATACTGGGAAAAGTAAAATTTTATCTGTGGTTATGTATTTAACCTTCCCTAATAACTGGAGAGGAAGTTGTTCACTAACTTATTTTTTTCTCTAATGTGGACCTCCTGGACTAACACCCATCAGTACCTATCACCCTTATATTCCAGGTCCAAATCTCAGAAAGAGTAACTGTAGTTTTTCTGCCCTTATGGCTCTGTTAATAAGTAAAGATGTGTAAATTGTAAAAAAAAATGCAAAGTTACCATTTTGACTAAATAAATGATTTACAGTAACATGTGACATTATATGACAGAATCAAGTGTTTAATCATTTTCTATTTGCCAAATGTTCCAAAGTCAAATACTTAATTATGCCTTTTTATTTAAGAACATAATTAATTCTTAAATATTAAGTCCTCTAAAGTCCGAAAGAGAAATATTTGGCTTATTTGGTATGTTAAAATCATAAAGAGAGTGACTCAAGTGTATAGTTATAAAAATGGTTTTGGCTTTGCTTGGGCTGAATTCATATAAATGTGTTATTTGTATGTGTTTTCATAAATTGTATGACACTGATTTAATTCTGATATGTTTCAATATGTTATCAGTAATAAATATGAATGTACTTCCTTGAATGTATTTCCTTGCTATGCTTATAACTCCAACACACACTTTTTTCTTGTAGTATATTTTATGACCTTGATATCAGGGAGATACTGGGTTCATAATGAATTTGAAAGTGTTGAAAGAATTTAAGAACAATTGGTATAAGATCTTTGTTAAATGTTTGGTAGACTTCAACAATGAAGTCATCTACTACTGGATTTTCCTTTGTTGTCATTTTTTATTATGATTACTGCTTCAATCAATATGCTTCTGTTGATCTATACAGGTTTTCTATTTCTACTTGATTCAATCTTGGTAGGTTGTATGTTTATATGCATTTTTCTTTTTCTTCTAGGTTTCCAATATATTCACATTTAATTGTTCAAATGATACTATATGATCATTTTATTTCAGTGTAATCAGCTGTAACATCTCCTTTTTATACTTGTTCTTATTTATTTATTTATTTATTTATTATGACTTAAGTTCTAGGGTACGTGTGCAGATTGTGCAGGATTGCTACATAGGTATATGCATGCTATGGTGGTTTGCTGCATCCATCCTCCGTCATCTACATTAGGCATTTCTCCTAATGTTACCCCTCCCCAATCTCCCCACCTGCTGCTATCCTTTCTCTAGCTCCCCCACCCCTCAACAGGCCCTAGTGTGTGATGTTCCCCTCCCTGAGTCCATGTGTTCTCACTGTTCAACACCCACTTACGAGTGAGAACATGCAGTGCTTGGTTCTCTGTTCTTGTGTCAGTTTGCTGAGAATGATGGTTTCCAGATTCATCCATGGCCCTGCAAATGGCATGAACTCATCCTTTTTTATGGCTGCATAGTATTCCATGATGCATATGTGCCACATTTTCTTTATCCAATCTATCACTGATGGGCATTTGGGTTGGTTCCAAGTCTTTACTATGGTAAATAGTGCCACAATGAACATAAGTGTGCATGTGTTTTTATAGTAAAACAATTTATGATCCTTCGGGTATATACCTAGGAATGCAATTGCTGGGTCAAATAGTATTTCTATTTGTAGATCATTGAGGAATCCCCACACTGTCTTCCACAATGGTCAAACTAATTTACACTCCTACCAACAGTGTAAAAGGCTTCCTATTCCTCCACATTCTCTCCAGCATCTGTTGTTTCCAGATTTTTTAATGATTGCCATTCTAGCTAGTATGAGTGGTATCTCAATGTGGTTTTGGTTTTCATTTCTCTAATTACCAGTGATGATGAGCTTTTCTTCATGTTTGTTGGCTGCATGAATGTCTTTTTTTGAAAAGTGTCTCTTCATATCCTTTGCCCACTTTTTGATGAGGTTGTTATTTTTTTCTTCCAAATTTGTTTATGTTCTTTGTAGATTCTGGATATTAGTCCTTTGTCAGATGGGTAAGTTGCAAAATTATTTTCCATTCTATTGGTTACTGGTTCACTCTAATGAAAGATTCTTTTGCTGTGCAGAAGCTCTTAAGTTGAATTAGATCCCATTGTCTATTTTGGCTATTGTTGCCATTGCTTTTGGTGTTTTAGTCATGATGTCCTTGCTATTGTCTATGTCCTGAATGGTATTGCCTAGGTTTTCATCTAGGGTTTTTTAAGATGTTAGGTCTTATGTTTCAATCTTTAATCCATCTGGAGTTAATTTGTGTAAAAGATGTAAGGAAGGGGTCCAGTTTCAGCTTTCTGCATATGGCTAGCCCAGTTTCCCAACACCATTTATTAAATAGGGAATCTGTTCCCCATTGCTTGTTTTTGCCAGGTTTGTCAAAGATCAGATGCTTATAGATATGTGGCATTACTTTCAAGGCCTCTGTTCTGCTCCATTGGTCTATGTCGCTGTTTTGGTACCAGTACTATGCTGTTTTGATTACTGTAGTCTTGTAGTATAGTTTTGAAGTCAGGTAGCCTGATGCCTCCAGCTTTGTTCTTTTTGCTTAGGATTGTCTTGGCTATGTGTGCTCTTTTTTGGTTCCATATGAAGTTTAAAATGGTTTTTTCTAGTTCTATGAAGAAGATCAATGGTAGCTTGATGGGGATACTGTTGAATCTATAAATTACTTTGGGCAGTATGGCCATTTTTACAATATTTCTTTCTAACCATGAGCATGGAATGTTTTTCCTTCTGTTTGCACACTCTCTTATTTCCTTGAGCAGTGGTTTGTAGTTCTCAGAGGTCCTTCACATCCCTTGTCAGTTGCATTCTTAGGCCTTTTATTCACTTTTTAGCAATTGTGAATGGGAGTTCACTCATGATTTGGCTCTCTGTTTGTCTGTTATTGGTGTATAGAAATTCTTGTAATTTTTGCACATTGATTTTGTATTCTAAGATTTTGCTGAAGTTGCTTATCATCTTATGTAGATTTTGGGCTGAGACAATGGGGTCTTCTAAATATACAATCATGTCATCTGCAAATAGAGACAATTTGACTTCCTCTTTTCCTAGTTGAATAACTTTTCTTTCTTTTTCTTGCCTGATTGCTCTGGCCAGAATATCCAATACTATATTAATTAGGAGCATTGAGGTAGGTCACACTTGTCTTGTGCCAGTTTTTAAAGAGAGTGCTTCCAGTTTTTGCCCATTCAGCATGGTATTGGCTGTGGTTTTGTCATAAATAGCTTTTATTATTTTCAGATACATTCCATTGATACCTAGTTTATTGAGACTTTTAGCATAAAGTGGTGTTGAATATTATTGAAGGCCTTCTCTGCTTCTATTGAGATAATTATGTGCTAACACTATTGTATCCCTCTTTAGCTAAGTGTTAATTTTGTTTATTTCTTAAAGTAACTTAGTTTTGTTATTTTAATATTTTATTTTTTTGTTTCTTATTTTATTTCTCCTCTAAGGTTTATTATTTTGTTTTATTTTATTTTATTTTCCTGACATCAATATTATAGTTTCATTATAGTAACAAATAGTTGGTACAGTGAGACATATACAGAATTATACTTAAATTAATATAGAATATTTACATTTTAAGTTATACTTTTGAAATTAGAAGATGAAGTAGAGTTTAAGTTTGAAAACACAGAGAAATATATGAGACAAAAATAGAGTTAACAATAAAAACACAACTATCTGTTCTTGATATAAGATGTGGAAACTTTTTGTCAGAAAGCTACATCTTCTTAATCTGATTGTTCAAATCATGAAAATATGGATGATTCAGTGCCATTTTGCCAGAATTTCATTCGGCTGGATCATAGATTAACATTTTTGAGAGCCAATCCAAGCCATTTTCATCCAAGTTTTTGACACTTCACTTCAAAGCTGGCTCTTGGAAGTTGAGCAGAGAGTGAGGCGGCCGTGGTAGTTGCCTCTGTGGCTGCCATGGCATAATAAGCCAGTATCTACCATACCTATTGACTAACTATGGAAGATTATACCAAAATAGAGAAAATTGGTGAAGGTACCTATGGAGTTGTATATAAGCATAAACACAAAACTACAAGTCAAGTGGTAGCCACGAAAAATATCTGACTAGAAAGTGAAGAGGAAGAGGTTCCTAGTACTGCAATTCATGAAATTTCTCTATTAATAGAACTTCGTCATCCAAATATAGCCAGTTTTCAGGATGAGCTTATGCAGGTTTCCAGGTTATATCTCATCATTTAATTTCTTTCCATGAATCTGAAGAAATACTTGGATTCTATCCCTCCTGGTCAATACATGGATTCTTCACTTGTTAAGAGTTACTTATAAATCCTATGGGGGATTGTGTTTTGTCACTCTAGAAGAGTTCTTCACAGTGACTTAAAACCTCAAAATCTCTTGATTGATGACAAAGGAACAATTAAACTGGCTGATTTTGGCCTTGCCAGACCTTTTGGAATATCTCTTAGAGTATATACAGATGAGGTAGTAACACTCTGGTACAGATCATCAGAAGTATCGCTGGAGTCACCTTGTTACTTGACTCCAGTTGACATTTGGAGTATAGGCACCATATTTGCTGAACTAGCAATTAAGAAATCACTTTTCCATGAGGATTCAGAAATTGATCAACTCTTCAGGATTTTCAGAGCTTTGGGCACTCCCAATAATGAAGTGAGGCCAGAAGTGGAATCTTTACAGGGCTATTATTTTATTTTGGGTCCTTTTTTGCTGTTTCACTGTTTTTCTAATTTTCTGAGGTAAAATTTCATCAGGTATTTGAAATGTTTCTTCTTCTTTAATGTAAGCATTCATTGCTATAATAGTCTTTCTTAGTACTGCTTTTCTGTATCCTACAAGTTTTGGTTTACTGTGTTTTCAGTTTCATTTGTCTTATTTTCACGACTCTTTTAATTTATTTGACCCAATGGTTGTATAATTGTGTGTTGTTTAATTTCTACATATTTGTGATTTTTAGCATTTTTTATTATTAATCTGGTTGATGCAATTTTGATTGAAAGAAATAATTGGGATAATTTCAGTTTTCTTATATTTGTTAAGACTTATTTTGTGACCTAACATTTGATATATCCTGGAGAATGTATCATGTGCTTATCTAGAATGAGTATTGTACTGCTATTGGGTGAAATGCTCTCTGCATATCCTTTAGGTTCATTTTGTCTAAAGTGTTATTCAAATATGCTGTTTCCTTATTGATTTTTTTCTATCCATTTGATGTGGTGTGGTTGCATCCCCACACAAATCTCATATTGAATTTTAATTCCCACAATCCCTGTGTGTCATAGGAAGGACCTGTTGGGAGGTAACTGAATCATATGGGTGGTTCCCTATGCTGTTCTCCTGATAGTGAGTGATTTATCATGAAATCCAATTGTTTTATTATGGGCTTTTCCCTCTTCACTTGACATTTCTCCTTCCTACCTCCATGTGAGGAAGGACATGTTTGTTTCCTCTTCCTCCATGATTGTAGGATTCCTGAAGCCACCCAGCCATGTGGAATTGTAAGTAAATTAAACCTCTTTTCCTTATAAATTACCTAGTCTTGAAAATTTCTTTGTACTAGCATTAGAACAAACTTATACAGTAAATTGGTACCACAGAAAGTGGGATGCTGCTATAAAAACATCTGAAAATATGGAAGCAACTTTGGAACTGGGTAACAGGCAGAGTTTGGAGGGCTCAGAAGAAGAAAGGAAAATGTGAGAAAGTTTGGGACTTCCTAGAAACTTGTAAGGCTCAGAAGAAAGAAAGATATGGGAAACTTTGGAACTTTATTAGAGGCTTGTTCAATGGCCTTGACTGAAATGCTGATAGTGATATGGACAACGGAGTCCAATCTGAAGTGGACTCAGATGGATATGAGAAACTTTTTGGAAATTGGAGAAAAGGTGATTCTTACTATGCTTAACAAGAGACTAACAGCATTTTCCTCCTGCCCTTCAGATCTGTGGAATTTTGAACTTGAGAGAGATGACTTTAAGGTATATGGCAGAAGAAATTTGGAAGCAGCAAAGCATTCAAGAGGAAGCAAAGCATAAAACTTTGGAAAATTTGCAGCCTGTTGATGCAATAGAAAAGAAAAAAACCGTTTTCTCAGGAGAAATTTAAGCCTGCTGCAGAAATTTGCATAAGTAACAAGGAGCTAAATGTTAAACACCAAGACAGTAGGAAAAATGTCTGCAGGGCATGTTTTCATGGCAGCTTCCGTGTCACAGGCCTGGAGACCTAGGAGGAAAAAATAATTTCCTAGGCTGGACCTAGTGCCCCACTGCTGTGCGTGCTGGTGCCCCGTGTCCCAGCTGCTTTAGCAGTGACTACATAGGGCCAAGGTATAGCTCTGGTTTTGGCTTCAGAGGATACAAGTCCCAAGTTTTGGCAGCTTTCAGCTTTCATGTGGTGTTGAGCCTGCAGGTGCACAGAAGTCAAGAACTGAGGTTTGGGAAGCTCTGCCCACATTTCAGAGGATGTATGGAAATGACTGGATGTCCAGGCACAAGTTTACTGCAGGGGTGGAGCCCTTATGGAGAACCTCTGCTAGGGCAGTGTGGAAGGAAAATGTAGAGTTGAAGCCTCCACACAGTTCCCACTGGGGCACTCCCTAGTGGAGCTGTGAGAAGAGTGCCACCATCCTCTAGACCCCAGAATGGCTGATCCACCAACAGCTTGCACTGTGTGCCTGGTAAAAGCCATAGACACTCAACAACAGCCATAAAAGCAGCTGGGAGTGGGGCTGTATACTGCAAAGCCACAGGGGCAGATCTGCCCAAGGCCGTGGGAGCCCAACTCTTCCATCAACATGATTGTGTTTTGAAATGTAAAAACATCAGATTTGGAAGGGGTCAGAGACAGAATGATGTTGTACAGCTGTGTCCTTACCCAAATATCATCTTGAATTGTAGTTCCTATAATCTCCACTTGTCATGGGAGGTACGCATTGGGAGATAATTGAATCATGAGAGTTATTCCCCCCTACTGTTCTTGTGATGGTTAGTTCTCATGAGATCTGATAATTTCATATGGGGCTTTTCCCCCTTTGCTTGGCGCTTCTTTATGTCACCAAGTGAAGAAGGATGTGTTTGCTTGCACTTCCACTAGGATTGTACATTTCCTGAGGCCTCCCCAGGCATGCTTAAATGTGACTCAAATAAACTTGTTTTCTTTATAAATTATCCACTCTCAGGAAGTTCTTTATATCAGCATGAAAATGGACAAATACAACGTTGTTGAAAGCAGACATTAACGTATCCTATTATTATTGCATTTGTGTCTATTTCTTCCTTATGTTCTGTCAACTTCTGCTTTATATAGTGCTTCAATGTTGAGTTTTCATACATTTATATTTTCTTTACCTGTTGAATGGTCCCATCTCTCAGTACAAAACAAACTTATTTGATGCTTTTAGTTTTTAACTTAAATTCTATGTTTTTCTGATATAAATATAGCTACTTGTATTTCTTTTGTTTACATTTGCATGAAACATCTTTCTTCTTTTCCTCCTCTGTAGTCTATATGTGTCTTTAATTCTAAAATTAGTCTCTTGACACCATAAAGTTAGGTGTTTTTAATTTTTATTCATTCAGCAAATCTGACTCTTTTTAAAAAATTTATTTATTTTACTTTAGGTGCATAGTATATCTGGCATTTCTCCCCATGTTATCCCTCCCCATTCTCCCCTCCATCCCTACCCCCTGTTGTCTCTCCCCTACCCCGCAACTGTCCCCATTGTGTGATGCTCCTCGCCCCAAGTCCACATGTTCTCATTGTTTAACACTCACCTATGAGTGAGAACATACGGTGTTTGGATATCTGTTCTTGTGTCAGTTTACTGAGAATGATGGTTTCCAGATTCATCCAAGTCCCTACAAAGGACATGAACTCATCGTTTTTTATGGCTGCATAGTATAGTAAAGACTTGGAACCAACCCAAATGCCCATCAATGATAGACTGGACAAAGAAAATGTGGTACATATACACCACAAAATCTGACTCTTAATCAGGAAATTTAATCCACTTATATCTAAAGTTAAAATTGATGGATAAGAACTTTCTACTTCCACTTTTTTATTGGTTTCTCTATGTTTTATACTAATAACCACATTTTAAGCTAAAACAGCTTAACTTTAATAATATATGGCAGGGGTCACCAAATCCTGGACCATGGACCAGTACCAGTCCATGGCTTGTTAGGAACCAGGCTACACAGCAGGAGGTGAGCAGTAGTGACTTAGCATTACCACATGAACTTTGCCTTCCATCAGATTAGCAGCAGTATTATATTCTCACAGAAGCACAAATCCTATTGTAAACTGCGCATGCAGGGGAACTAAGTTGCACACTCCTTATGGTAATGTAACTAATACCAGATTATCTGACTTGGAACAGTTTCATTCTGCAACCACCTCCTCACCCCAGTTTATCCAAATGTTAAACACTAAGACAGTAGGTGGAAAAGTTACCTTTCATAAAACCAGTCCCTGGTGCCTAAAGTTTTGGAATCACTGACAGGAACTGTAGACTTTATTTTCTTTTTATGGACACATTTTAAATTATTGATGTCAGATTACACTTCTTTCATATATTGTTTTTATTATCAAATTTCTGAGATTATAATTGTTCCTAATAATTTTGTTTTTTATTTTTTATATTCATGTTACCATTATTTATGTGCCATCATTGCAGTATTAATTACATCATTCTCTATTTGTCTATATATTTACATTTATCAGTGAGATTTATACTTTCATATGTTTTCATTTTACTGTTTAATATATTTTTATATTTGAATAATTCACTGTAGCATTCTTACACGGCAGACAGATTGGTGAAAAATTCCCTCAGTTGTCATATTTCCAGAAGTTTTCCTTTTCTTTATTCTCAAAGATCTATTTTGCTTGGTACAGTATTTGTTTTGGGGAGATTTTTTTTTTCTTTCTGTTTATGAACTATATCATTCCTTTCTTTCCTGGGCAGCAAGTATTCTACTGAGAATTCAGTTGATAGCTGTATCAGCAATTTTTCCATATGGGACAAGTCACTGTTTGCTTTCTGTGTCTTACATTCTTTGTATTTTATTTTGATTTTCTTTAATTGTAATATGTCTCAATGTAGACTGACTTGTGTACAAACTATTTGAAGAACTCTGGTCTTTATTAACCCAAATATCCATTTTCCTATGTATATTTAAAATGTTTTCTGTCAGCATTTTTAATGTGTAATTTATCTTTGTTTTGTAGTTTCTCAATAAACAGAAAACAATTGTATACATTTATAAGGCACATGTAATATTTTGATATATACCTATAATGTATAATGTTTAAATTAAAGTAACTAGGATATTCATTACCTCAAATGTTTATTATTTCATTGTATTAGAACTATTTCAAATCTTCATTTCTACAATAGATTATTGTTATCTATTGGCATCCTATGGTGCTATCAAATATTAGCATTCATTTCTTCTACCTAACTGTATGCTTTTACCTGTTACTCCAATTTTTTATCTCCCCCATACACCCCTACATTTCCCAGCCTCTAATGATAATTATTTTACTCTCTACTTTGATGCGGTCAATATTTTTACCTCCCACATATGTGTGAGACCATGTTATATTTATCTTTCTGTGCCTGGCTTATGTCACTAAACTTACTGGTTCATCCATGTTGCTGAAAATGACATAATTTCTTTCTCTTAATGGCTTAGTAATATTTTATTCTGTATATATACTACAGTTTCCTTGTATCCATTTGTCTGTTCATAAACATGTAGGTTGATTTCTATCTTTGCTGTTGTGTGGCTGCAATAAACATGGGAGTGCAGATGCATCCTTATTATATTGATTATCTTTTTTTTGGATATATATCCAGTACTGGAATTGCTGGATTATATGGTAGTTCTATTTTTAAACTTTTGAGAAAACTTCATACTGTTTTCTGTTGTTGCTGTACTAATTTATATTTCTACCAATGGTGTTTAAATGTTCCCTTTTATACATATTCTCACCAACATCTGTTTTTTTATTTTTATTTTTGAAAGTACATATTTTAACTGGGATGAAATGATATCTTATTGTGGTGTTGATTTGTGTTTCCCAGATAATTAATGATGTTAAATACTTTCTTTCATATACCTGATGGCCATTTGTATATTTTCATTTGATAAATGACTACTCAAATAATTTCCATTTTAATTGGATATTTTTTGGTATTGAGTCAAAATATATATTTTCATTATTAATTCATTCTCAGAGAGATAGTGGCAAATATTTTCTCCCACTCTCAAAGTTTTACCTGCACATTTTTGGTTGTTGTCTTTGCTGTGCAGAAGATTTTTAGCTTGATATTATCCCATTTGTCTATGTTTGCTTTGGTTGTCTGTGCTATTTAAGTCTTACTCGAAAAATCTTTGCACAGACCAATGACCTGAAGCATTTCTCTTAGTACTTTTCTGTAGTAGTCTCATCATTTTCAGGCTTATATTTATATCTTTAATACATTTTGATTTAATTTTTCTATATAGTGACAGATAAGAGTCAAGATTTATTCTTCTGTATATAGATATTCAGTCTTTCCAGCATCATATTGAAGAAACTGTCCTTACCCCAATGTATATTTTTGGCATCATTGTCGAAAAGGAGTTTGCTACCAATGCTTGAATTTATTTCTGTGGACTCCATTTCCTTCTATTTATCTATGTTTGTTTTTATGTCAGTAATGTACTGTTTTGTTACTATAGCTGTGTAGTATAATTTAAAGACAGTGTCTGTGATCCTACAAGCTTTATAGTTTTGCTCAGTATTGCTGTGGGTCCATTTAAATTTTAGGATTTTTTTTTCTGTTTCTGTGAAAAATGGCATTGTTATCTTGAAAGGATTTGGCTGAATCTAGATTTTTGGGAGTGGTATACATACTTTAACCATATTTATTCTCCAAGTACATAAGCATGAAGTACATTTCACTATTCCTTATTTAATTTATCATATCAGTGTTTTATAAGTTTCATTGTAGAAATATATTGCTACTGTCATTAGGTTTATTTCTAGGTATGTTTGTAGCTATTACAAATTGAATTGTGTGTTTTTTTAGATTGTTCATTGTTGGGATATGGAAATGGTACTGATATTTTATTCTGCAACTTTACTAAATTAGTTTATCAGTTCTAACGATTTTTGTGGTAGACTATTTAGCTTTTTCTAAGCATAAGATTATGTCTTCTGCAAATAAGAACCAGTTGATTTCTATTCAATTTGGATGACCTGCATTTCTTTATTCAGTCTAATTGCTCTGACAAGGATTTCCAATACTAGAATAAATACAAATGTTGAAAGTGGGCATTCTTATGTTATTGTAAATCTTAGAGGAAAAGTGTTTATTTTTTTTCCCATTCACTATGATGCTAGCTGTGGGTTTGTCATATATGATATTTATGGTTGAACATTTGTTTATTCTACACCCAATTTATTGACTTTTCTTTATAATGAAAGAATGATAAATTTTACTGAAATTTTTGCTATTAAGTGATTATATGGCTTTTGTACCTAATTCTATTAATATGTGTATCTCATTTACTGAGTTGTATGCACTGAATCATCCTAGTATTCATTGAATGAATTCTACATGATCATGATGAATGATCTTTTTAATGTTTTGTTGAATTTGATTTGCTAGTATTTTCTAGAGCATTTCTGCATCTATGTTTATCAGAAATATTGGTCCATATGATTTTTTCCTTCCAACTATTATCCTATTTTCAGGGGCTACTGGTGCAGGCTTTTTGGTTTATGTAAATTGCATGTTACCAGGGTTTGGTGTACAAAACATTTTGTCACCAAGGTAGTGAGTATAGAGCCCGATAGGTAGTATTTTTATCCTCACCCTTCTCCCATCCTACATCCACAAGTAAGTCCTGGAGTCTACTGTATCTCTTTTTGTGTTTATGTGTATTCAATGTTTAGTTTCCATTTATAAGTGAAAGGATGTAGTACATGGTTTTCTGATTATGTGTTAATATGCTTGAGATAATGACTGCCAGCTGCATCCACATTGATGCAGAAGACATGATTTCATTTCATTTGTTAAAACCGTGCAATGTTTCATGGCGTATATGTGCCAGATGTTTTTATCCAGTCTATCAATGATGGGCATCTTGGTTGATTCCATGTCTTGGCTATGGTGAAAAGTTTTGCAATGAACATGTACATGTATGAGTCTTTATGGTAGAATGACTTATATTCCTTTAAGTATACTTGTCAGTTATACTATTGCTGTATCAAATAGTAGTTCTGTGTTAAATCCTTTGCAAGATCTCCAAACTGATTTTCATAGTAGCTGAACTAATTTATATCCCCACCAGTAGTGTGTAAATGTTCCCTTTTCTCTGCAAAATTACAAACTTTTTTCTTCTTTTTAATAATAGCCATTCTGATTGGTGTGTGATGGTATCTTATTGTGATTCTTATTTGCATTTCTCTGATGATTAGTGATATTGAATATTTTTATTTTATATATTTGTTAGACACATGCATGTCTTTTTTTGAAAAGTGTCTGTTCATGTCCCATACACATGTTTATTGGTGTTGTTTATTTCTTATTTGCTCAATTGTATAAGGTCCTTATAGACTCTGGATATTTGACCATTGTTACAGGCATAGATTGCAAATATTTTCTCCCATTCTGAAGGTGATCTGTTTACTCTTTTGCTGTGCAAAAGTTCTATAGTTTAACTAGATTACACTTGTCAATTTTTGCTTTTGTGACAGTTGCTTTGACAGTCTTTGTCATAAAATCTTTGCCAGGTCCTATATCCAGAATGACATTTTTTAGATTATATTCCAGAGTTTTTAATTTTCGGTTATAGATTACAGTTTTTAATGCATCTTATGTTTATTTTTGTACATCACGAAAAGAAGGGGTCCAGTCTCAATCTTCTGCATATATTACTGTTACGGGATCTTTAGGGTGTTGTTTTTCTGGCTGGAAACATGTAGCTGGTGGTACCTTTGCCCAAGTTTTGCTCAGACTTGCTGGGCTCATTCCACCCACTCAGCCTGACAGGCTGTGATCAGCTCATGCTACTGGCCTGGACGCAACAACTCCAAATGAAGACTGTGAGTGAGACATGAGGTGGCAAGGAGTGTGTGAGTGAGCATGGGGTCCAGCTACAGTGCCATCAAATATGCTGGCTGCTGCTATGGGACAAGTAGGTCTAAGTGCCAGCATGTGTGCTGGCTCTCTGTGAGGCTATGGCTGGACCAGGCACACTACAAGCTAACAACAGGGAATGCTGTGGCACTTGGAGACACCCAAAACCGCAGGGAGTAAGAGACCTCGCTTGGGGAGTTTCCAAGTGTGGAAACTCCAGAAAGCTGCAGCTTTTCTCTCCTTCTCTTCACCCGTAACATGGCAAGCAAGGATCATGTTTCATGCCTATTTATGTCACAACTCTTTTAGCTTCACTGTTTAGTGGGTCCCTAGTTCTTTTCTTACGACCAGAAACAATGAGGTACACAGACACTTGAAGGGTGAGCAAGATGAAAAGAAGCTTTAATTGAGTAATAAAACAGCTCAGTCTCCCACAACGAGAGCTCCCTTATACAGCCAGGGTGTCCTGTCGAGTGTTCACCTCCCAGCAGAGAGGGTAACTCCTCTGTGCAGCTGGTTTTCCCATCCTCTGTTCTGCTGTGGCTGAGCCCCAGGGATGGATGAGTTTCAGGAGGAAAGAACTATGCCAATTGGTCTATGGGTGGCCATGGGTGAGGCTGGAAAAGACACCACAAGCTTCCACTCCAATCTGTGGGATTGGCAGCCCAGCATCCCAGGCTTCAGGTCCTCCCTGGCCTAAATGTGGGTCCTCACTAGGGACCTGCCCCCTTCCACCTAGGAGCCTATTTGCCTCCTGCCACTGCTCACGGTGCTCAGGATGTTTGTGTCAAGGGGAACCTGCAGACCAGGTCTGAGCTGCCTTCTACTTCTCCTCAGAGTCCCCTCCATGCTCATTGGCACTCAAAGTGCAGAGGGTACTGAGGCAGCAGGGGGCTGGCATGTCAGTGCTGTCTCAAGCCTTCACACACTCGGCCAGGCTGGGACAGTGTCCAGTCTTTGCCCCAACCCTGCTCTAAGATTAGAGTTGGTGCTGGGACCAGGAAAAGGCCAAGCAAGAGGAGCAGACCACCCCAAGCCTGAAATAGCATAGGACATTCCCAGGACCCTGAGGGTGCAGAGTCCAGAGATGCCCAGGTCCTGCACCTGGGAGGACAGGGCTCCTGACTGCACCATGGAGCATGCAGTCAGATCCAGCTATGCCTCCTCTGTGCAGCCTGGGGCAGAAGCTCCAGATCCTGTAGGACCCCTCTCTGCCTGCACCTCTGTGCCTGACTGCTGCTACCCTGGCAGTGGGCAGCTTGGCTGGCTCCATCATGGCTGTTCCCAAGGCAGCAGGCTCCCTGGGGTCTCCAGCTTGTCCTTGGCTAGTGCCAGCTCCATGGAGCACACCACAACACTGCCCCAGGCCCAGCTCCACCTCCTCCCTGCACCTTCCCTGCAGTGGTGACACCAAGAGCAGTGACGCCAGGCTGAATCTGGAGCATTGGAGGCTATGGTCCTCTCTGGCCAAGTAAGGGTGGGGGCAGTGCAATCAGCTGTGTCAGGGACGTGGCGTACAGGGGACCCACCACCACCACTGCGGTTCCTGGAGCCACTCCTGCCACCCCAGACAGCACCTCCCTCCTGCAACTGGCATGATGACAGTGGCTGTTCTGGATGGCCTGCTGCTGCCATCAATTCCCACTCTGAAAAGGTATATCTAACTGTCATTAAGATAAGCATCATGACTTCTCTTAACTGCTTTATGCTGATAGGGAGTGTATTACGGTTTGCTAGAGGGACAGAACTAAATATATACATATATATATATATATATATATATATATAGTCACATGATAAAGGAATAGAAAATAAAATGAAGATATATATATATATGTGTATATATATACACATATATGCACACACACATGTAATGGGAGCTTATTAAGTATTAACTCACATGATCACAGAGTCCCACAAGAGGCTATCTGCAAGCTGAGGAGCAAGGAAAGCCAGTAGGAATCCCAAACTAAAGAACTGGGAGTCCAATGTTCAAGGGCAGGAAGCATCCAGCAGGGGAGAAAGATGTAGGCTGGGAGGCTAGGCCAGTCTCGCTTTTTCACAGTTTTTTCTGCCTGGTTTATATTCGCTGGCAGCTGATTAGGTTGCACCCACCAGATTAAGGATGGATCTGCCTTCCCCAGCCCACTGACTCAAATATTAATCTCCTTTGGCAACACCCTTACAGACACATTCAGGGAATCAATATTTTTTACCCTTCAAGCCAATCAAGTTGACGCTCAGTATTAACCATCACGAGTCCATGCCTTGTCCACTTGAACCCATACATATCTCCTGAAATCATACATGATCTTCAAATAAAGACAATAATAAAATTATAATTATGTCTAACATAATACAACTCTTCTTCATATGACTGGAAATGCACCAGTCCTCATCCCAAATACTATTACATAAAGTTAACAATGCTTAAATGCTGATATAAAGTCGATAAATATTATGTCACATGATAAAGGAATAGGAAATAAAGCAAAGATATTTTCTTAGTACAATTGTATATGTGCACAAACATGTTTTTAACAAAAGAAGGAGGAAATACTCATGACAATTACAGTCCTCATTTCTGCAGCTTGTCACGTGATCAAAGCTGGTATTGATGACTACCTTCTTCTACTACAAATTCTGTATTCCCTTTCCCTTCAGCAAGCACCTCAGCAGATTGTGGTTTCTTTCCTGATGAAGTGACTCAAATGTTCATTCCTGAGGGGTCTGGAGCATTTGTAGTCCTGCCTGGATTGGGCTGTTGTAATTTCCCATTGACCTTAATCACAGGGCATGGTAATACTAAGAGATGCCCTACTGGATCTTCTGTATTGCATGTGTACTCTTCCTTACCTCCGTTATGGAGTAATAGACTGATTTCATATTGATAGTCCAGGTCAATTACACCAGCCAACACTGTAAGTACCTTCTTAGCCTGTTGACAAAGGTAGAAGTAGCCCAAAGTATAGAGGTGGCAATCTTCCAATTTAATAGAATCATTGTTGTGTTTCCTGGTGGCAGTGTTCCTCCCTCTGGAAGTAAGACCTCTAGGCCAGCAGAACGTAATGTGGGAACAGGAAGCAAAAATGTCGTTAGTGGATTACCGGGGATGATGGTGAGTGGTGCCACTTTCACTTCCACCCCTTGGCTTCTGAACCCATGAAACCAGGCTATAAGAGAAACAGTACCATATATTGGATGTGGATTCAGAGCATGCATGGCCTTCTGGAGAACTTTACCCCAGCCCTGCAAAGTATTATCATCTAGTTGGCATTGTAATCGTGACTTTAAAAGGCCATTTCACCATTCTATCAATCCAGTTGCTTCAGAATAATGGGGAACATAATAAGATCAGTGAATTCCATAAGCATGAGCCCACGGCTGCACTTCTTTAGCAGTAAAGTGAAGTTAGAGGCAATGCTATGTGGAATACCATGATTATGGATAAGGCATTTTGTGAGTCCACAGGTGGAGTCTTGGTAGAAGCATTGCATGTAAGATAGACAAACCACATCCAGAGTAAGTGTATATACCAGTGAGAACATACCTCTACCTTTTCCATGACGGAAGAGGTCCAATATAATCAACCTGCCACCAGGTAGCTAGCTGATCAACATGTGGAATGGTGCCATATCGAGGACTCAGTGTTGGTCCCTGCTTCTGGGTTGTTTTCCCTGAAGCCATGGAGCCCTATCAACCTTGGCGTCCTGTGAAGGAGCAACAGCCAAAGATAAACTGTTCATTATCAAGAGAGTGCCAAGCAGTTTCAGATGGCCAAGCATCAGAAGCAGAAACCCCAAAGCCTGTTGGGGCAGAGAGACCTTCCCAGGCTTCCAAGGGTTTAGACTCCAGAGACACCTGGGTCCTGCACCTTGCAGGGCAGGGCTCTCACCTGCTCCATGGGGGATGCAGGCAGCCCTGGTCATGCCTCCTCACAGCCTGAGGTGGGAGCTCTGGATCCTTGCTGCGTGCCTCTCTGCCCTCCCCTCTGTACCTGAGCTCGCTGCTTCCCCTCCAGCGAGATGCTCAACCCAGCCCCACTGTGGAAACCTCCAGGGAGGTGGGCAACATGGGGACTCCCACGTGTCTCTGGCTTCTACTGGCTGTGTGGAATGCAGCACTGCTTCAGGGCAAGCTCTGCCACTTCCCCCTACCCTCCCCAAAGCAGTGGTGAATGAGAGGGGCAACACAGAGCCAAATTTGGAGCAGGGGAGACTCCAAACCTGGTAGCTGATTTCACCCAGCCACGTGTGGCAGTCAGCTGCCTCAGGGACACAGGGCAGAGGGGACCTACCACCACCATTGCTGCTCCTGGAGCCACTCCTGCCATCACTGCCTGCACCTTCCTGCTGCAGCCAGCATGATGACAGTGGCCGCTCCTGATGGCCTGCTACTGCCATCATTATAATTAATCAGTTATCTTCCCACCATTTATTGGATAGAAAGTTCTTTCACTATTGCTTGTTATTGTCAGCTTTGTCAAAGATCTGATGGTTCTAAGTATGCAGCTTTATGTTTGGTTTCTCTGACCTATTTCATTAGTCTGTGTATGGTTTTGTTCTAGTATCATACTGTTTTGATTATTGTGTATAGTTTAGCATGAAGGCAGGTAGTGTTAATTCTTTTGGCTTTTTTTTTTTACTTAGGAATACTTTGAATATTAGGGCTCTTTTTAGTTTTGTATTCATTTAAAAATAGTTATTTTTTTCCATTTCTGTGAAGAAATAGAAATAAAATTTCTTCTGAAATTTTCTGAAATGTCATTGGTAGTTTAATAAGAATAACATTGAATTTGTAAATTGCTGTTCATAGTATGGGCATTCTAATCATATAGATTTTTCTTATCCACGGGCTTGGAATATTTTTCCATTTGTTTTCCTTACCTCTGTTTTCTTTCAGCAGTGTTTTGTAATTCTCATTGTAGATATCTCTCACCTCCCTGGTTAGCTGTTTTCCTAGGTGTTTTATTCATTTTTTATCTATTGTAACTGGGATTGCATTATTCATTTGTCTTTCAGCTTGGAACTTTTTGGTGTATATAAATGCTACTGATAGATTAATCTAATTTTGTAGATTAATTTTGCATCATGAAACATTATGGGAGTTTTTTTATTTGTTTATTTGTTTGTTTTGTGGCTCACTGCAATCTCCTCCTCCTGCGTTCAAGCATTTCTTGTGCCTCAGCCTCCTGAGTAGCAGAAACTGCAGACATTTGTCACCAAGCCTGACTAATTAATGTATTTTTAGTAGATAGAGGGTCCTAGCATGTTAGCCAGGCTGGTCTCGAATTCCTGACATCAAGTGATCTACCCACCTTTTTCTCTCAAAATGCTGAGATTAGAGGCAGCATGAGCCACTGTGCCTGGAGTTTTTTAGGTATATAACAATCTTACATGTGAAGAGAGATAGTTCTGCTTCCTCTTTTCCTACTGGGATGCTTGATTTGCTCTGGTAGGAATTTTAGTACAATATTTAATAGGAGTGGTTAGAGTGGACACCTTTGTCTTTTTCGGGTTCTCAAGAGGGACTCCTTCGGGCTTTTGCCAATTCAGTATAATGTTGGCTTTGGGTTTGTCATAGATGGCTCTTTTCATTTTGAGGTATGTTCCTTCAATGCCTAGATTCTTGATGATTTTTAACATGAAGAGATGTTTAATCTTATCAGAAGCATTTTTGCATCTACCAGATGATCATGTGTTGTTTTTAGTTATGTTAATTTGATGAATCACATTTATTAATTTGCACACGTTAAACCAATCTTGCATCTCAGTTATAAAGCCTACTTGATCATGGTGGATTAGCTTTTTGATGTGCTGTTGGATGCAGTTTGCTAACATTTAGTTGAGAATATTTGCATCTATATTAGAGATATTGACCTGAAAATTTCTTTTGTGTGTGTGTTTTTGCCAGGTTTTATGTCAGAATGATGCTAGCTCTATGGAATAAGTTAGTAATGAGTCCCTCCTCCTCAATTTTTTGGAATAGAATAAATAGAAATAGTACCCTTTTTGTTATACATCTGGTAACATTTGACTGTGAATCCATCTGGATCTGGGCTTTTTCTGGTTGTTAGGCTTTTTATTACTAATTTAATTTAAGAGCTCAATGTTGGTCTTTTCAGAAATTCAGTTTCTTCCTGGTTCAATCTTGGGAGGTAGCAATTTTCCTGGAATTTATCCATTTCATGTAGGTTTTCTAGTTTGTATTCATAGAGGAATTCATAACAGTATCTGAGGATTTCTGTATTTTGGGATGGGTAATGATAATGTCCTCTTTGTCATTTCTGATTGTGTTCTTTTGGATCTTCTCCCTTTTTTTGTACAGATAGTGGCCTTTCGATCTTATTTATTCCTTGAAAGAACATATTTTGTTTCATTTGATCATTTTTAAAATTTTCACATCTCAATTTTATTCAGGTCGGCTGATTGAAATTTTAAATCAGAGGTGAACTCAACAAAATTTAAATGTGAAACATCAAACCATCCACAAAGCTAGTAAGATAAATAAAAATTCAGAATAAATGAAATGGCACAGAAGTAAAATTTCTTGAAGAAGATATTTCAGAATAAAATTTCAGAAGAAATTTTATTTCTCCTTCTAGCATTGTGGATGGTTTTCGTTTGTTTGTCCCGTTCCTCTTGGTCTAATGTTAAGTTGTTAATTGGAGATATTTCTGCCTTTTTTGTGGATGATTTGTGTTATTAACTTTCCTCTTAACACTGCTCTAGGTGTGTCCCAAGGATGCTGGTATGTGGTATCCTGATTTTCATTAATGACAAAGAATTTCTTGATTGCTGCCTTAATTTCATTTTTTACTCCCAAATAATTCAGAAGTAGGTTCTATATTATTGTACGGTTTTAAGAGATGTTCTTTGTATTAATTTTGATTTGTATTGTGCTGTGGTCCAAGAGTGTTGTTTGCATGATTTTTAAAATTTTTTTGAGAATTGTTTTATTGCTGGCCATGTGGTCAATCTTAGTTCATATGGAATGTGGAGATGAGAAGAATAGATATTCTGTTGTTGGGTGGAAAGTCCTGTAGATGTATACCAGGTCAATTTGGTCTAATGTTAAGTTCAGATCTCAAATATCTTCATTAGTTTACAGCCGTTTTGATCTATCTAACACTGTCAGTGAAATGTTGAAGTATCCCATTATTATTGGGTTGTTATCTATGTCTCCTTATATGTCTCTAGAAACTTGTTTTTTTGAATCTGGGTGCTCTAAAGTTGAGTTTATATATATTAAGGATAGCTAAATTCTCTAATCAAATTGAACCTTTTATCATTGTGCAATGCCCTTCTTTGTTGTTCTTGATTGCTCATGGTTTAAAGTGTGTTTTCTCTTAAATTAAATAGCTATCTCTGCTCTCTCTCTTTTTTTTTGTTTGCTTTATATATCTTTCTCCATCATATTACTTTTGAACTATGTGTGCCATTGCAAGATAGATGGATCTCTTCAATATAGTGTAGAGTTACATCTTTCTTATTTTTTCAGCTTAATATTTTTCATTATTATTGGATTATTTTGCTTATTTATGTTTAAGATTAATATTGATACCTGAAAATCTCATCTTGTCATTGCATTGTTTGCTGGTTGTTACATAGGCTTGCTTGTGTAGTTGCTTATGGTGCCAGTGGGCTATATCCTTAAATGTGTTTTGATTGTTGCCAGTACTTACCATTGATTTCCATGTTTAGCTTTCTCTTAAGGACTTCCCATTAGGCCCATCTGTTGGGCCTTACAAGAGGTCTTAATGTTTACTTGCCTGAAAAAATATTTTATTTCTCCTTCTTTTGTGAATCTTAGTTTTCCTGAACATGAAATTCTTCACTGAAATTTCTTTAAGAATGCTAAACATAGGCTCCATTTGTCTTCTGCTTTGTTGGTTTTCTGCTAAAAGGTCCACTCTTAGCCTCATGGGGTTCCTTTTGTAGGTGCCATATCCTCTGTTTTTAGCTGTCTTTAACTTTTGTTTCATGTTGACCTTGGAGAATATGATTATGTTACTTGGGGGTGGTCTTCCAGTACAGTATCTCACCTAGTTTCTCTGAATTTTCAGTATATGCATGTTCACCTCTCTAGTGTGGTTGGAGAAATTTTTGTGGACAATTTCTCAAATATGTTTTCCAAGTGGCTTGCTCTCTCTCCCTCTTTTTCTGGTATGCCAATGTGCTATAGTTTTGCTCTCTTTATGTAATCCTATAATTCTCAGAAGTTTTGTTCATTTTTTTAAAATTACTTTGACTGACTTGATTCAGGGATCAGTCTTTGAGCTTTAAGGTTATTTTCTCAGCTTGATTTATTTTATTGTTAATACTGGTTATTCTATTATGAAATTTTTGTAGTAAATTATTTTTATCACTAGAAGATCAGTTTGGCTGTTTCTTAAAATGGTTACCTTTCAACACTTGTATCACTTTATTACATTCCTTGTATTTCTCAAATTAGATTTAAACTTTCTACTAAGTATCTTTGATCTTCATTATTATCCAGATTCCGAATTCTATGTCTGTCATTCCAAACATTTTAGTCCAGTTCAGAAACAGTTCTAGGGAGCTAGTCCAGTCATTTGAAGGTAAGACACCCTGGGTTTTAGAGTTGCCAGACCTCTTGAACTGGTCTTTTGTCATCTGCTTGGGCTGGTCTTCCTTTAATCTTTGAAGTTGCTGTCCTTCAGTTGGGGATTTTTGATTGTATATTCTTTGAGGCCCTTAAGGTCTTGATTGTAATATAAGTTGAGTTTAGTAGACTGTCTTTATTTCTGGATGATTTCAGGCAGCCAAGCCTCAGTTAAGGACTCCTGAAGTTTGTACTCTAACTCGAGGGTAGAGAAGGGGCTGGCACAAAGCCCTTGACTTTTTACTCTGGCCTTCAAGGTTAAGAATCAAATGGCCCTGGAAGTTCTAGCCAGAGCAATCAGACAAGAGAAAGGAATAAATGGATTCCAAATCAGTAAAGAGGAACTCTGTCACTGTCTGCTGATAATATGATCATATACGTAAAAAACCATAAAGACTAATCCAAAAAGGTTCTTAAAACTGATAAATGAATTCAGTAAAGTTTCAGGATATAAAATTAACGTACACAAATCAGTAACTCTGTTATATACCATGAGAAACCAAGCTGAGAATCAAATCCAGAGCTCAATCTCCTTTACAATAACTGCAAATAAATAAAGTAAAATCCTTAAGAATATACCTAACCAAGAAGATGAACAACCTCTATGAGGGAAACTACAAAACATTGCTGAAATAAATCATAAATGACAAAAATAAATAGAAACACATTGATGGGTAGAATCAATGTTGTGAAAATGACCATGTAGCCAAAAACAATCTACAAATTCAATGAAATTCCCACCAAAATACCACCATCATTCTTCACAGAACTAGAAATGACACTTGTAAAATTCATATGAAACCAAAAAAAAAAAGCCTACATAGTCAATGCAAGACTAAGCATATAGAACAAATTTGGAGGCATCACATTACCTGACATCAATCTGTACTATAAGACCATAGTCACTGATACAGCATGGTGCTGGTATAAAAATAGGCACATTGACCAATGTAACAGCTAGAAAACCCAGAAATACATCCAAAAACTTACAGCAAACTGATCCTAGACAAAGCAAACAGAAAAACCAAGTGGAGAAATGACACCCTATTCAACACATAGTACTGGGATAATTCACAAGCCACATGTAGAAGAATGAAACCAGATCCTTATCTTCCAACTTATACAAAAATCAACTCAAGATGGATCAAAGACTTAAATATATGACCTGAAACCATAAAAATTCTAGAAGATAACATCCAAAAAACCTTTCTAGACATTGGCTTAGGCAAAGACTTCATGAATTAGAACACAAAAGCTAATTTAACAAAAACAATGATAAATAAATGACTTAATTATACTAAAAGGTTTCTGCACAGCAAAAGAAACAATCAGCAGAGTAAACAGTCAACCCATATAGTGGAATAAAATCTTCACAATCTATACATCTGACAAAGGACTAATATCCAAACTCTACAAGGAACTCGAACAAATTAGCAAGATAAAAAGCAATCCCATCAAAAATGGGCTAATCACATAAATCAACAATTCTCAAAAAACGATAAACCCACAAACATAAAATACTCAATATTACTAATGATTAGGAAAATACAAATCAAAATCACAATGCAATATCACCTTATTTCTGAAAGAATGACCATAATGAAAAAAGCAAAAATAAAATAAAATAAAATAGATGTTGACAGGGATGCAGTGAAAAGGGAACACTTTTATGTTGCTGGTGGGAATGTAAACTACCGCAACCACTATGGAAAACAGTGTGAAGATTCCTTAAAGAATTAAAAGTAGAACTACCGTTTGATACAGCAATACTAGTATGGGCTATCGACCCAGAGGAAAAGAAAAAATTATACAAAAAAGATACTTTCACACTCATGCTTGTAGCAGCACAATTTGCAATTGCCAAAATATGGAATCAGCCCAAATGCCCATCAGTCAATGAGAGGATAAAGATATTGTGAGATATATGTATATATGTATATATGTGTGTGTGTGTATATATATATGTATATGTATATATATACACACACATGATATATATATATATAATTGTGTGTGTATATATATATACACATACATATATATATACATACACACACACACATATATATATATCTCAAAATTTCTTTATTCTCTCATTGACTGATGGGCATTTGTGTTGGCTCCATATTTTGGCAATGGTGCATTGTGTGTGTGTGTGTGTGTGTGTGTGTGTATATATATATATATTTATGAATGATGAAATGCTATTATACAGATGTACTATTATGAATGATGGAATATTATTATATATATAATGTACTATTATGTGTGTCTGTGTGTATATATATATGTATACATATATATATATATATCACAAATTCTTTATCCTTTCATTGACTGATGGGCATTTGGGCTGGTTCCATATTTTGACAATTGTGATTGTGTGTGTTTGTGTGTTTGTGTGTATATATATATACATATATTAATGATGGAATACTATTGTGTGTGTGTGTGTGTGTGTGTGTGTGTGTATGGGTGATGGAATATTATTCAGCCATATAAGAAAGAAAATAATGGCATTCACAGCAAACTGGATAGAATTGGAGACCATTATTCTAAGTGAAGTAACTCAGGAATGGAGAACCAAGCATCGTATGTTCTCATTCACAAATAGGAGCTAAGCTATGAGAATTCAGAGGCATAACCATGATACAATGGATTTGTGTACTCAGGGGAAATGGTGGAAGCAGGGTGAGAGATAACAGACTACAAATTGGATATAGTGTATACTGTTCAGGTGATGGGTGCACCAAAATCTTAGAAATCACCACTAAACACTTATGTAACCAAACACCACCTGTTCCCCCAAAATCTATGAAAATAAAAATAAAATAAAATAAATGTTAAAAAGAATCAATTGTGCTAGAGGGGTAGATGTGTTACCAGTCTGCTGGCAAGAAAACTCTAATGAGGAATACTGGAAAAAATGCTCTGGCAGGTGTGTGGTGGGTGGCAGAGATTTACATGTGTGGATGCACCAGTAGTGGTGGTAGGTGGCCATGGGTCCTGTGTCCATGCTCATACTGATGAAGCAGTAGTCTACAGTTGTGGTGAGTACATGCCAATGGAGGAGGGCTGAATGCAGCTGCTCATCAGCAGGGACCCAAATACAGAAGTTCTCTGACTCTTAGGCAGGGTATTAAGCAAAAGAGCTAAGGTATTGGCCACTAGAAAGCACCTTGGCTTGGTAGCAGAAGCCACACTGTAAGCAAGTTTGGTCCTGTGGAGACCGTGGTACAGATCAGATGACCAGGGAGTGTTGTCAGGTCAGACTGGCCCCCTCTTGCAGGCAAGATAGTGCTTCTCTGTCTATGTCTTACATCCAATAAATGCTAAAGCCACCTAGAGAAGCATAGTGTGTCTTAGGGAATGGTCACCCAAGCCATGCTCCACTGCAGGAATTTTCATGCCAAACCTTCTGGAATCCTTGCAGGCTAGAGTTCTGCCCCTGCCCACTCTCTAGACAGTTCCCCCAACCAGGTGTAGTGTCTATGGAGATTATAGTGTTTTTTGCAGCTAATATTCTGGAAGTCCAATGTGATAGTGGACAACTCTCCTCACCTATTTTACTCACCCTTTTCCCCAGCATTTTCTCAGGGCCAGAAACAGAATCTCGTGTGTGACAAACATGTGCACGGTTCCCAGGTTTCTCTCCTTTCAACCTGGGATTTGCAAATTCCCTCCTTCTACTCTCAATATTTTTTTTAAAGATCTTTTTCACAGTATGCCAGTCGACTTGATGGCCTGACCTTTCTCGTTGGAATAATCTCTTCTTGGCTGCATCTAGTTCCTTACAGTGGCTTTTTAAAAAAAATTATTTTAAGTTCTGGGGTACATACAGGTTTGTTACACAGTTAAACGTGTGCGATAGTGGTATGCAGCACTTATCAACCCATCACCTGGGTATTAATACCGACATGCATTAGCCATTTATCCTGATGCTCTCTCTCCCCATGCCCCCTGACAAGCCCTAGTGTGTATTGGTCCCCTCCCTGTGTCTGTGTGTTCTCATTGTTCAGCTCCCACTTATAAGTGAGAACATGAGGTGTTTGGTTTTTTGTTCTTGTGTTAGTTTGCTGAGGATAATGGCTTCCAGCTCCATCCATGTCCCTGCAAAGGACATGATCTCATTCTTTTTTATGGCTGTATAGTGTTCC
Organism: Plecturocebus donacophilus; assembly: GCA_004027715.1. Classification (NCBI taxonomy): domain Eukaryota; kingdom Metazoa; phylum Chordata; class Mammalia; order Primates; family Pitheciidae; genus Plecturocebus; species Plecturocebus donacophilus. The sequence continues at coordinate 5,197 of PVKP010011521.1, read as the reverse complement.
ATGTGAATTTTTGTCTGAATGATCTGCCCATTGCCAAAGTTGAGGTATTGAAGTTTCCTGCTATAATTGTATTGAAGTCAATGTCTTCTTCTAGGTCTATTAATATTTTATATATATTTGTGTACTTTGTGTTGGGTGCATATATTTATAATTTGTATTCTCTTGCTTTATTGAGCCCTTCGTCATTATATAATAGACTTGTCTTTTCTTAACCAATTTTACTTAAACTTCATTCCATCTACTCTAAGAACAGGTGCTCCTGCTCTTTTTAAATGCCTCTTTGCATGGATTTTTCTTTCTTTTTTTTTTTGCAGTGCTTCCCTTTTGATTTGTACATATCTACGTAGGTAAAATGAGTTTCATGTAGAAAACACATAGCTGAATCTTGTAATTTTTATCCTTTAAACCACTCAGTGTTTTAAAATTGATGGATTTAATACATTTACATTGAAGATTATTATTAATAATAATTATTATAGTTAAGAATTTACTATTGATATTTTATTACTTTCTGGTTGTGCAAATTCTATTTTCGTTTATTCTTTTATTATCTTTTTTGGCAGTTCAGTGATTTTTCTCAGGTGATACATTTTGATTTTATGCTGTTTACTTTTAGCATATATACCATAGGTTTTCGCATAGTGGTTACCATGAAGTTTAAAAAACTTATTATACTTAGATTATTTTAAAACAATGAAGACTTAAGTTTGACTGCAAAGAATAGAAAGCAGCAACAACAAATTCTACACTTAATATATCATCCCCCTTTCAGATTTTTACTTATTAATGTTTCTATTTACATCTGTTTATACTACCAATGTCTTAAACAATTGTAGTTATGATTGATTTTGACTCATTTTTTTTTCTTCACTGTCATCCAGGCTGGAGTGTAGTGGTGTGAGCTTGGCTCACTGCAACCTGCACCTCCTGGGTTCAAGTGACTCTCCTGCCTTAGCCTCTGGAGTGGCTGGGATTACAGGCATGCACCACAATGCCCAGTAAGTTTTTGTAGAGATAGGTTTCGCCATGTTATCAAGGCCAGTCTTGAACTCCTGATGTCAAGTGATACACCCACCTCGGCCTTCCAAGATTCTGGGATTACAGGCATGAGCCACTGCACCCAGCTTTTAATTTTTTTTTATTCTTCATATGTGGGATGTATGTGATTTACTTACTCCAATTACAATATTACAGTATTCTGAATTTCCTTTTTAATTTATTATTAAGTATAATACCATTAGGTTTTTCCCTGTCACATATTATCATCCATTTCTTTCAGATTGAAAAACTCCCACATCACACACTGGGGTCTGTTTAGGGGTAGGAGACAAGGGAGGGATAGCAGGGGATGGGGAGATTGGGGAGTGATAAAATTAGGAAAACTACCTAATGTAGGTCATGGGGGAATGGAGGCAGCAAACCACCACGGCATGCATATACCTATGCAACAATCCTGCAAGATCTGCACATGTATCCCAGCGCTTGAAGTAAAAAAAAGAAAAGAAAAGAAAAAAGAAAAACTCCCTTAACATTTCTTGTAGGAGAGGTCTGGTATTGACGAATTCCCACCAGTTTTGCTTCTTTGTAAAAGTATTTTTTTTTCTTTTTTATTTTTTTGTATTAGAAGGACAATTTTGCTGAGACAAATTTTCTTCATTAGAAATTTCTTTTTTGTTCTCCAGCAATTTGGATATAGCATCCCACTCTCTTCTGGCCTGAGAGATTTCTGCTTAGAAATCTACAGAAAGCTACAAAAGGGAATTTTTTTAAAGTTCATGAAAAAATTGATTTCACAGATAAAAATTAAAAATAAAAACTGTATTTCTTAACATAAACTTCATCAAGTACAAGCCACTTGTGTAAATAATCACATAAGTCATTTAGTTTATCCCTGTACAACTGACGGTCCTGGGAATTTAATCAGGTCAATGAAGTATTTATCACATTATTTAGTGAAGAAAAAAGCCCTGTAAAGACTGTTGAAGATTGGAAAACAAAAACGATTAGGCAGAAGGAGCCAAATCAGAACGGTAAGTGTATACTTTATGATTTCCCTCTGAAACTTATACAAAATTACTCTTGCTTAATGAGAAAAATGAGCAGGATCATTGCCATAGTAGAGGATGACTCCCTGGTTAAAGCTTTCATAGAAAATTCATCTGCTAAAGCTATGGCTAATTTTCTCAAAATATTCTTATAATAAGCATATGTTATAATTATTTAGCCCTTTAGAAAGTCAACAGGCAAATTTCTTGAGGATTACCAAAAATTTTTGCTACAACGTTTGCTCTTGACTAGTCTGCTTTTGCTTCAACTGGACCACATCTTCTTTCAGTAGCCTTTATTACAACCAAGATTGTACCATAATTTATTACTTACAAATTGATGTGAATGGTCTGCTGCAGCAGATTTTAACATTGGTTCCTTCTCAAAATAATTTATTTATTTGTAAACTGTTGATTTATTTGGGGCTTTTTCTCCATAAATTTATTTCATAAAGTATCAGTAAGATCACCCTTCTTTCACCCAAGCACCACTATAAATTTGGTGCTTGTTCTTGCTTTAATTTTGGAAAAATTCATGTTGCTCTTTTCACACTGATATATTTTCCTTTTTAATCCTTCAAATTAGATCCAATTCAGACATGTTATAACAAGTAAGTGCAAGTTTACTGTGGTGCAAAAATAAAATTTAATGCATACTTTTTCCACAATATACATTTTTATGAACTTTTTGATGACCCGTTATATTCCATTGTGTGTGTGTCAAAATTTTACTATCAATTTATTTGTTAATTGATGCTTATGTTACTTCTATATCTTGATTTATTTTTAAAACATGTTTAAAAACATAATTTATAAAAAAGAAAATATATAAAATGCTAGGATGAACATGAGAATGCAGACATATACTTAAGATATCAATTTTTGTTCTTTGAATATATATTCAGAAGTCAACACTTTACTTTCAATAACAGACATAATCTCCAAACAAAGGAGCATACATGGATATCAACAGTACTATAAACAAATTAGATATAACAAACATAGAATATTCCCCAACACCAACGGAATATGCAATTTCTTCAAGTGCACAAGGAGCATTCTGTAGGATAAATCATATGCAAGCCACAGAAGATGTCTTCATAAATTTGAAAATATTAAAATAATTTTTATAACAATAGAATGAAACTAGAAATTAATAAAAGGAAAACCTATAAAATTCATACATATGGGTAAATTTAATAATACATTATTAAACAACAATTGGATCAATGAAGAAATCAGAAAGGAGATTTTTTAAGTGCCAAATGCAAACAAAAAGCAATCTACCAAAAGTTATGAGACGCAAGTAAAGCAGTGCTAAGAGATATTTATAGCTGTAAACAGATATGTTGAAAAAGAAGAAAGGCCTCCAGTCAATAACCTAACTGTACACTGTGAAGGAACTAAAAAAAAGAAGAGCAAGCCAAATAGACAGATCAAGGAAAATATAATAAAGGTTAGAGATAAATAAAATAGACAAAGAATAAATGGAGAGCAAATTAATGCAACCAAAAATTTGTTCTGTGAAATTATAAATAAAATTGACAAACTTTTATTGAGATTTACCAAGGAAAAAAGAAGATTCAGATTATTAAAAATAAAAAAGAAGATAATTAATGACTTTACAAAAATAAAAAGGATTGTAGGTTCTCATCACAAAATATATTAACGATGTAAAAGATGTCCATGTTAATTAGTTTGATTGTGGGATTCATTACACAGGCATATTTATATAAAAATGCCTCATTATGCACCATAAATATATACAAATTTTAAATTGTTTATTCTACTTCAATAAAAGTGGAAGTCAAAAAAATACAGGGCATTACAATCTCCAACTATTACTGTAGAACCATTCCTTCAACTTTGCCAGTGGTTGCTCCATAGATTTTGGATCTCTGTTGTTAAGTCTGTATATATTTTCAATTCTTAGATCTTCTTTGTGAATTTATCTTCTTACCAATATTTAATACTCTTCTTTTTCTTTTGGAATAATTTTCTCTAAAATTTATTTTGATAAATAGATAGCTTTTTTTCCATTTCTATTTGAGTGAAATATCTTTTTCTGTATATTCAACATGTTTTGCCTTTAGTTCTGAAACAAATTACATATATTTAACTATATAATGGATAATTAAAATTTTTTTTTCTACCAGCCTCTACATTTTATTGGCCAACTTTATTTACTCAGAGTTAATGTAGTTTCAGATAGGAAACGTCTTACTTCTGCCATTCTGGAACATATTTTCTATATGTCTACTTGCTTTTCTGTACCTCAGTTTCTTCATTACTGTCTTCTGTGTTTGTTGATTTTTATAGTGACATTTTATTTCCTTCTCACTTTCCTTTGTGTCAATTGTATAGATTTTTTGTGGTCACCACTGGAATTATAGTTAACATCCTCATGTGATAACAATCTAACTTAAATTGTTAACAACTTTAGTTCAATAACATACAAAAATGCAACTCTTATAAAGCTCTGTTCCCCTTTATGTTATTGGTGTCACAAATTGCATCCTCATACACCATGTGCCTGATTATATAGTTTGTCAATCTTTCTATGTATTTGCCTTTGAAATCATGTAAAAAATAAAAGTGGAGGTGCAAATTAAAATTATAATGTTGACTTTTATTTTTGCTCATGTATTTCTTTTTATTGGTGATCTTTATTGAAATTGATTCAAATTACTATATTTTATTATTTTGTAAACTTGAAAGATTCTATTCCCATTTTTTTTGTAGGACAAGTCTACTGGTTATAAATATCCCCAAGTTTTGTTTCTGGGGGTGTGTCAGATTTTCTTTCATTTTGGAAGATCAATTTGAAAGATGTAGAATTTTTGGTTTATTATTTGTTGTTGTTTCATCTTTAGTGGTTTAAATATATCATCCTAATGCTTTGGGGCCTTCGAGGTTTGGAATGTGAGATTGGCTGATAATAATATTTAGGATCCATATATGTGATGAGTAACTTTTCCTTGCTGTTCACAGTAGTTTTGCCGTTTTTGTTCAATAGTTTGACTGTAATATATCTCAGTCTTGGTGTTTTTGAGATTATATTGCTTGAATTTCATTGGGCTCCTTGAGTTTGTACATTTATGTATTATACTAAATTTCAGAAATTTGGGTCAATGATTCTTTTTTCTTTTCTT
>PVKP010011520.1:0-61137 GCA_004027715.1 Plecturocebus donacophilus | reverse complement strand
GATAGCATGGGGAGAAATACCAGATATAGGTGAAGGGGAGGAAGGCAACAAATTACACTGCCACGTGTGTACCTATGCAACAATATTGTATGTTCTTCACATGTACCCCAAAACCTAAAATGCAATAAAAAAAAAAATATGTCAAGATAACAGGAGAAGCAGCTTCTGCTGACCAAGAGGGAGCAGATAAGTTCCTAGAGACCATTTAGGAAATATGAGAAGAAAGGATATCTGCCTGAACAGGTTTTTGGTGCATATGCAAGTGCCCTATTCTGGAAAAATAAATGCCACAAAGGACATTATTAGTAAGGAAGGGAAGCAAGCACCAGGATTTAAGGCAGGAAGAGATAGGCTAACTCTAATATTTTGTACAAATGCAGCTGGGTTTATGATCAGCACTACCTTTATCTATATAGCTGCTATCCCCTAAGCCTTGAAAGGAAAAGATAAACACCAGCTACCTGTCTTTTCGTTGTACAAGAAGACCTGGACAAGAACTGTTTTTCTGGATTGGTTCCATCTATGTTTTGTCCCTGATGTCAGGAAGTACCTTGCCAGTAAGGGACTGCCTTTTATTTTATTTTAATTTTATTTTTAGATGGGATCTGTCGTCCAGGCTTTAGTACCGTGGCGCAATCTGGGCTCCGTCTCCCGGGTTCAAGTGATTCTCCTCCCTCAACCTCCGAGTAGCTGGAATTACAAGCGCATGCCGCCACAACCGGCTAATTTTTGTATTTTCATTACAGTCAAGGTTTCACCATGTTGGTCAGGCTGGCAGGCTGGTCTCGAACTTCTGACTTCGGGTGATCTGCCCGTCTCAGCCTCCCAAAGTGCTGGGATTACAAGCGTGAGCCACCGCGCCTGGTTTGCCTCGAAAATTTAACCATAGAATTGACAGTTCAAGCGAACGCAGCGAATAAAAAATACTTAGCAAATTACTTTGCAAACTTTCGGACTTTAACCAAAACTTCACTGATTTACTTGACTCTACATAGCACGGACACCGAGTCGAAGAACAAAAACTACTTCTGGGTACGCGGGGCCTGGAACAACTGACTTGGCACTGCGTCTTCGCTGCCCTTTCCGTCTCAGGATTGGCTGACGTTGTGCGGTCAAAGAGGGCCCCGCGCGGCACGCGCATGGGCGGGGGAGTCCCTGCAGGCTAAGGGGCGGAGCGAGGCGGGGCGAGCCCGGGCGTCCTCCCGCCCACTGACTGGCAGAGGCTGGGCTGGCACCACCCGGCTCGGGCTGCAGCGCCTGCTTAGGCAGGGGCGACCCGGGAGACTTCGGGTGGAGGGAGGCGGGGCGAGCCCAGTCGTCCTCCCGCCCACCAGGCTAAGAACTGGCTGAGACTCGGCGGGAAACGCCCCGCTCGGGCTGCGGCGCGTGCTTGAGAGAAGGCCTGTCCGCAGGGTTTAAGGAAGATTGAGGGGAGGCGGGGCCGGGAGTTCTCCCGCCCACTGGGCTCAGGATTGGCCGAGGCTCGGCAGGCACCGCCCCGCTTGAGCGGCAGCTCCCTTCTGGGCGGGGACGTCCTCAGAGGCGCGTGGGGTGGGCGGGCGGAGCCGGGTTGGGGCTGTGGCTGGGTTTGGGGCGGGAGTCGGGGATGCAGCTGCTGACCTGAGCTGCCAGACTTGGGTGGTGGCAGACTGATGGCTAACGTGCGGGTCGCCGTGAGGGTCCGGCCCCTCAGCAAGAGGTAAGTTTGGACGGGAGGGTGCGCCTGAGGCTTCACAGGAGCTGAGACGAGCGCGAAGTCCGCGCCTCCGGCTCGAGATTCTGGCGCGGAGAAATCGGTCACAAAGTGACCCGGGGGTCGGGGTCCCGAACCCTCAGAGGCCTGGCTGGACGGCCCCTCCGTCGAGCTTTCGCGTCGTGCCCTGGGGATAGCGGTTCCCGGACGGCTGCGGGCGGCCTGCCCTGGGTGAGCGTCGCTGGCGTCCTGCCAGCAAGAGTTTCGAGGGACTGTGGCTCGAGGCTTGCTGCATCGGGTTGGGCCTTCTAGAAAGGCTGGGAGATGGGCATTCTCCTCTCTCTTCTTGAGGGGTCGGGAGTACCCCTGTGGACTGAGGCAGAATGGTGTGTGTTCCTGGGTGCGCATGGGTTTCTCTGCGAAGATGTGGAGAAAGCAGAAAGTGCGGGCATAAGGGGGAAATTGAGGCCCACCGAGGTCGCAGTTTTATTCTATGCTCGACAGCTGACGATCCAGGACGGAACTGTGAAGTAAGGGAAGTTGTTCCAAGCCCTTCCTTCTCTCAGAGTCCCCAGTGCCCGTTTCCTCGTGGCTTATTCTGATCCCGCACCTCTCATCTCAGCCCTTGAGACATCCAATGTCTGGCCACGAACTTTTTCTCTTTGTCACCAGATGAAGTGTTTATTTTTTATTTTTATTTTTTTTAATAGAGACGGGGTTTCACTATGTTGGCCAGGCTGGTCTTGAACCCCTAACCTCAGGTGATCCGCCCGCCTCAGCCTCCCAAAGTGCTGGGATTACAGGCGTGAGCTACCGCACCCGGCCACCAGATGAAGTGTTTTTTTAAAGATAGAGTTTGTTGACAGGAGGAGACAGTGTAAAGAGCCCTCTATGTAGTAAGACCACCAAGAGCAAAGGATTTAGACTGTTAGGGACTAGAGGTTAAGTTTGAGTGGGGAGGGGGTGATTAGTTTGGAGGGAAGTGAGTGGTGGCAGGTAAATCTGGCAGAATGTGCTTTGGGACCAGAAGGCACATGTTGGAATTATTTGGGAAGTTTAAAAACTTCAGGACGTAAGATGGCTTGATAATTGGGCAGAAGGATCAAGAAAGGCACTGTCTCTCATAATATTAGGGAGGATTACGTTGGTCCTCATATAGAAATGATTGGCTTTGCAAAGTCTTGTAATTGACAGACTAAGGAGAAGAACAGTGAGATGGAAAGAAAAAGAGAATAGGAAAAAGGCAAAAGAAGTACACTGAAGAAAGAGGGAAAGCAGATGCCTGAACTGCTGTGTTTTGATTGGTAAATGGCTTGTAACACCTGGCTTCTTCATAACTGGATGTGCTAGCTCAGGGCTAGGGAGTTTTTCGTATGTGCAGATGCTACCCTGGAGGTAGCCTCTGGTATTTTCTGTTTTTGCAAAACTGTTCCTTTAGGGTTCTCAGGATGACAATATTGACCACTCCTAACAGTAACTTCTCAGTTCCTCGGACACTAGGGATTTATAATAGCATGAATTAGATTAAGAAAGTGATGTTGAAATTGGTTTACTTGCAGCTGCAGTGGAGAGTAACATATCAAACAAAAGTGAAGGGAAAAGAAAAGCACAACAATTTACTTTTAGCTCAGGTTAAGAGCCTTGAGCAGCAAGTGGTAGGATGTCAAGACTGTGGATACACAGGTGTGAACAGATTGTAGCAGGCTGAAGATTCAGTAGCAGATACAGATAAACCCAGTGTGGGCCCAGCCAAGAGGTCCGGATCACTTCCCTATTCTCACAGAATCCTGCAGAGCTGACAGCTATTCTTCAGGATGTATTATACAGTCTTCATTGAGACTTATCTTAATGTGGGGAATCTGCTGATTATATGGTTTGTTCCAACCTTCAAATAAGTCATTGGCACAGATTCAATTGACAAAGTCATTGGATCTAATGTTGTACTTAAGAATAAATCTTACAGACCATCTGGCCCAAGCTTCAATTTTTTGTTTTTTCCAGATGACAGAATGGTCTGGCTTAATGTTGGCTGGGCATGGTGGCTCACACCTGTAATCCCAGCACTTTGTGAGGCCAAGGTGGGCAGATCACGAGGTCAGGAATTTGAGACCAGCTTGACCAACATGGTGAAACTCCATCTCTACTAAAAAATACAAAAATTAGCCAGGTGCGGTGGTGCAAGCCTATAATTCCAGCTACTCCAGCTACTCGGGAGGCTGAGACAGGAAAATCACTTGAACCCGGAGGGTGAAGGTTGCAGTGAGCCAAGATCGCACCACTGCACTCCAGCCTGGGCGACAGAGTGAGACTCAGTCTGGGAGAAAAAAAAAAATGCTATGCAGTCACTCACGCCTGTAATCCCAGCACCAATGTGGGCGGATCATGAGGTCAGGAGTTCAAGACCAGCTTGGCCAAAATGGTGAAACCCCATCTCTACTAAAAATACAAAAATCAGCCGAGTGTGGTGGCAGGCGCCTGTAATGGCTACTCGGGAGACTGAGGCAGGAGAATCACTTGAACCAGGGAGGCAGAGGTTTTGATGAGCCAAGACCTTGCCATTGCACTCCTGACTGGGTGACAGAGCGAGACTCTGTCTCAAAAAAAAAAAAAGAAAAGAAAGAAGACATTGCTGCCCCTTGTCTACCCGTTAACCACTGTAAGAGCACATCTGTTCTGCCAATACTGCAGCCTCTAGAAAACTATTTGTCCTGTCAAAACTTACTCTTAACCCACTATATAGCTTTTTTTGTTTGTTTGTTTGTTTTGAAGTTTTTCCAAAAATATGTAAAATGAAATTTGAAGAGGTAGGTGGGAACAGGAATATATTAAACAAAAGATACTTTTCTGATTATCAATTTTTGCAATTCAATGCATCCCGAAAACATTGGAGATCTAGCTTATTCCTGAGAGACGTCAACCATTACAAAACATTTTCACTTTGAACTATTCACAGTTTTGTAGCAGAAAACAGAGCAAAGTTCTGCAGACATCCATTTTCTCTTCTTTCTAAAATGTGTCACAAACAGGGTCTTTTCATTGTTCAAAAGAAAAACAAACAGGTTTCTTTCTTGGCCAAATGGCCTGTTACTCTCACTCTGGGATCTGATTTCTTAATAAGAAAGTTCAGGGCACCAAATCCAACCAGAAATTCCCAGGACACCAGTGACTACTTAACTATGAGGGGAGTCATTCTCCCAGAATTATGCTGGTCAGTAGCCCCAGGAGAGGTAGGTGGGAAGGAGGGTGAATGCAAAAGCTAAAGGGTCAGAGAAAAGAATAAGGCTTTCATGAACAACCCATAGCAAGGCAGAATGTTCTAGCTTTACAAACTCTCCCACTACAAACTCCAAACATGCACACCCAAAACTAGAGGGGAAAGGAAAGAGCTCCTGGGGGACTAGGGGAGACAAAAGATGGTGACATAGAACAGCAGACTCACCTATGAACATTTCTCATGTTCCTAACACTGGAGTATGTTTAATTAAAAAGTTGCCGTTCAAAGTTGTACTGAAAACATATCTAAAAATAGGTCTGTATGTAGTCATTTTAAAGTATCACTTCTCAGATAAGAGGAGTGACAGATACTCTCAGATACCAACACTTGAGGTATCTTTGATGTAAATTTGGTAAATGGCCTGGTAGAGAAAAAGGAATGAGAGAGGAAGACAGGGAGGTAGGGAGGGAAATTCAGAGTAGAATAGGAAAGGCAAGAAAACTGGGAGGAACACGTATTTAAGCCCATGCTTATCTATTCCAGCAGCCAAACAAAGCAAATCCACAAAGGAAAAAAATGCTGTTCTTTTTTAAGAACACTCTGAAAATGATCTTCAAACTTAAAACATAAGAAACTGCAATCTGAGAACAACTATCACAATGCTCACTGGACTTACTTAAAAATAACTGCTGAGACTGGGTACTTAAATAGGTCAATGCTCTTCAAAGGTTAATCTTAGGCATTATCTGACAGAATACTATGATCAGGCCTTACCCACCAAGTGGAAGCTAAAGTGCATCTGTTACTTGGTATGGACCTGCTCTAGGACCAGACAAAATCACTTTGCTTTCCTGAAGTACAAGAGGACTCTGCCAGCAACAAGATGCAAGCAGGGAGGAATGGCAGAAGAAGAGCAAGGGTTCTTGTCTGATGTACAGAGTTAAAAATATCTGCACAAATGTGCTAAGCAAAAGAATGGGAAGATGAACTGTAATACCAAAGACAGAAAACATTCCTCCAGAGGAAAGAAGGAAAGTGGACCTCAAAACAGTGTCACAGGGTAATGCTACCAGAGTCGCACAAACTGTGCTCTGTCCCAAGGGACAAATACCTCAAGGTAAAAGGGAAAGCAGCTCTCTTTTTATCATTTCCCCTTGCTGGTTTTAAAGACCTCAAGCCCAGACTCTTGCAACACTGAACTGTAGGTGGGATACGGGGAGGAGAGACAGAGGGTAAGGAGTATGAATGGTGTTAGGCCCACCAAGCCTCTGTATCCCTTCCCCAGACTTCCCAACCAGGCAGTTGTTGGTAGGTTGATACTTGATTTGGGACAAAATTGTAGGGTGTGAGGATGGCTCCCAATAAAAAAACAACTAGGAAAGCTGGAGTTTGTTTTCCTCTAAGGGCTGCTTAGCTCTGCAGAAATACACCATGGGCCTTTGATCTAACTTGTGTTTAACTGTGAAGGGGAACAGAAGACAGAAGTCGTCAGATGAAGCTCATCTTCTCGTCATTTGGCACCCAGTGGAAGAGGGGGAGGTGGAGACTGTAATGGGGACTGCTGGTATTGCCTCTTCGGTCTTTTCACTGTTGATCCTATTGGCGAAATCAGGTGCACATGGGTATCAGTGTTGCTGCTTTTCTTCTAATCCTCGCAGAGTCTGGTGTGAATCTCCAGCTGAGCATCATCCCCAACTGCATGTTTCCTGTAATGATCAAGTTCAAATTGTTTACTTCCACTTTGGAGTCTTCAATTAAGGTGCTAGGGCTAGTGACCCCTGAGATACTGGGCAGATGTCAGGGTGGAGTCTGAGCCACTGGAGCATTGCGACGATCCAACAGAAACTTTGTCATAACTGATTCAAGAGGGTCGCCCCTGGCGTGGTGCAATAGTCATGAGGTAGCTGCGTGGCGTCGCTGTTGGCCACGGTGCGGGTGGGGATGGCCCGGCTGTGGCTGGTGGCCACTGCCGGTGGACGAGGACATGGCTGTGGGCGTGGACTCTCGGCTTTGTCCCGCGGGAAGGCAGCGGCGGCGGGGGCCGGCTGCTCAGGCTCCTCAGGAAGGCGGAAAAGCGCGCTCGTCGCTGGCTTCCTCTGGTTCCGTCTTTCAGCTCCGCTCTCGCCGCCGCCCTCTCAGCGCCGGCGCTCCAACCCCCATCCTCTGGCCTCGGCCAGCATCCTCCGCAGGGCAGCGGCCGCAGCGGCCAGGACGAGGAACGGAAGCTTTTTGTTGTTGTTTTTTAACTCGGTGAAATAGGGGTAACTACTTCAGTGGTTTTTATGAACATTTGATAAAAGAATACATTACAATTTTTAATTCTCAGAACCCTGTGCTTGGCTGCCTGGTTTTTAAAAGATTTATAAGAGGCCAGGCACCGTGGCTTATGCCTGTAATCCCAGCACTTTGGGAGACTGAGGTAAGGCGAATCACATGAACCCAGGAGTTCAATACCAACCTGTCTCAACAAAAAATAAAAATTAGCTGGGCATGGTGACACGTGCTTGTAATCCCGGCTACTTGGGAGGTTGAGGTGGAAGAATTGTTTAAGCCCAGGAGATTGAGGCTGCAGTGGGCTGTGATTGCACCACTGCACTCTAGCCTGGGCAACAGAGTGAGATCCTGTCTCTGAATAAATCAATAAACAAAATTAAATCTAAAGACACCTGTCTCAGTGTGCTTCTCCTACCCCTAGTTGTCTAGGTCACAGCCTGAGAAGCCTTAGGAAAGATAAAAAAATAAGACTGAAGGTACTGTCTCAACTTATAGGTTCTAGGTTGGGAGTAATTTAATAACTTTTATTGTAGTGGAGGATGTGTTAATGAATTTAATTCTCATCTGTTAACATTTTGATCATGAGTACTGTGCTTGTGTGGTTATTTATGTTATGAAAAAAGATCAGGTACTGGGTCATCTGGATTAAGCCCATTAAAGTGAGTGTAGAGATTATTTAGTGGTTAGCAGTATTACCACATACCTGCAATATAGGAAGATTCTTGAGGATCATGGCTCTCCTGATTTAAGAAGATGTAAGGAAAGGGCTTGAGAAATATATTCTCAGGGTCTCAGCAGAGAGGACTCCAGTCCTTTTTTTTTTTTTTTTGTCAATATCCATGCTCAAAATCCTAGAGAAAATAAGAGATGATGCCGTGTTATATGCTGGGCCAAGGATGCTCTCTAGAGTTTGGTTTCTTTTGAGAGGTGAGATGTTGCTCTGTCTCTCAGGCTGGGGTGCAGTGGTGTGATCATAGTTTGCTACAGCCTTGAACTCCTGGGCTCAAACAGTCCTCCTGCCTCTCAGTCTTGCAAATAGTTGGGATTATATGTGTGAGCCACTGCTCCCAGCACTCTCTAGGGTTTCTAAGCCTGAATTCTAAGGTATTATTCAGGACCTAGGCTTCGTGGTTAGAAAAATATTAGTTTAAATCCTAGCTCTACCACTGATAGCTCTGTGACCTTGGACAAGTTACATAATTTCCCTCAGCTTTAGTTCTCCATCTGTAAAAATGATATGTTAGGAATCTATGTCAGGAGGGTATGTAGGGGGATAGCATAAGATGAAGAACAATATGTAGTGCACCCAATACAGTGCCTCACACATAGAGGGTCCTAAATAAATAGTGAATATGAGCTATTCCAGAGCCAAACTGCAAAGATCCAGGGAAGCATGCCAGCTGACTGCTTGACATGATACTTATAGCCATTTATGACACTCCTCTTAAGGGTACAGAGGTAGGGAAATATTTTGTCCCACTAGCACTGGTTTCAGCTTCTTTCTTCTTGATTTTTTTTAAAAACGCAACATTTCTTCTGAGTTTGGGTCTTGTTTCTAGGGAGACCAAAGAAGGGGGAAGAATTATTGTGGAAGTCGATGGCAAAGTGGCAAAAATCAGGAATTTAAAGGTAAGCCTGAAATTGTTTTTCATTTTCTTTCCACTTAGAAACTAATATTGTTACAGGGGCTTCCAGGCTGAAGGTGTTTATGTGAATGTATTTAGAATTGGGGAGGAAAGGGCATATAAGGGGAATAGTGGGAAGAGCTTACCCCAGTCATAAAGCAAATTAAGAAATAAACTAAGAAAGAAGTGCAGGGCATTTGGCTGCTTCAGCCTAAGTTTTATCAAATACGGTGCAACTGTTTTGGAAATTAGTTGGTAGATGTTTTGAAAGTAAACTTGGGGGATGTTTTGGGGGCAATAGTTAACTTAAATCGTTCTGCAATATGATTAAGAATAACTTAAATTCAATTTAACTCACCTCACCACCAGTTAAACTTTGTCCTAACCCTTTCAGGTGATATCACTTTATTTAAACGCATTATTAGGGATTTTAGTTTGCACCTGATAATGCAGGGTTTCTTTTAGCTATACTGAGATTCAAGTAACATCTTTCAGATCCCAGAAGGGAGTTGGTCGCTAGCCTGGATTTTGTTACAAATTCTCTTTCACAGATTTGACTGAACTTTGAGTCATAATTGGACAGACACTGGGAACTTCCTTTCAAACCCCTCACTCTCCCTTAGGGCTAATTTTCTCCATCGTGTTCCTCTACTTACTAGGCAAGCAGAAGATGGAAGCGTTTCTTCCTTTCTGGGCCTTGGGGAGTGGAGAGAGAGACAGATGAAGCTGACCATGTGACTACTGCTATAGTCAGCTTATAGGTGGTACTCAGCATTCCTGAGAGCTGAGGAAACTGGCAAAAGTGAGAGTTACTTGGACCCCAGTCTTCGCAGCCATGCCTGCTCTGTTACTCCTGTGATGTGATCTGTTTCATCTTGTCAGTAGTTCTCTGCTAAAAAAGAATGGGGACCTACCAGACGTTCAACAGGGCTCCCCAGGGACAAAGGACCTTTTATTCTCTGTTGTCTCTTATTTATATCTCTGTTGCCTAATCACTTCAGCTGCTTTGTTCTCAGATCTCATGTTTTTGGTTCTTAAAAATAAGTCTCAGCCAAGATCAAACTTTAATCTGCCTTCTGCACACCTCCCTGGCTGCATACTTCCCTGAGGTCAGTTATCCTTAAAGAATCTCTTAATAATTCTGGCAGCCTCATTCTTCTGTAGTTTATGATGGCTAGTGGCAGGATTGTCTTTCTTTCCTAGTCCACAGTGTATAAGGTAAGGCATTTCTGTGAATAATGCCATCCTCCCCGGTACCTGGAGATCAGTGCAAGACCAAGCTCTGACTCTATTCTCATCTACCTTGAGCAGCTAGATTGCTTCCGGCTCTTCTGTCGAACTTGGTATCTAATTAGGAGTTGAATATTCCAGGAACCTCAGTGAAAGCCCCATGCTGATGGAGCCTGTCAGGCACTGTAGCCAAACTACTCATGCACTCCCAGTATCCTCTACAGAAATACTTAGAAAAGAAGTAATGTAGGTTGAGCATCCTAATTTGAAAACTCGAAATCTGAAATCCTACAAAATCTGAAGCTTTTTGAATGCTGACATGGGTGGAAAGTTTCATAGCTGGCTTCATGTGACAGGTTGCAGCCAAAACTATTTCGTGCACAAAATTATTAAAAATATTGTATAAAATTACCTTCAAGCTATGTGTATAAAGTGTATATGAAACACAAAAGAATTTCATGTTTAGACTTGGATGCATCCCCAAGGTATCTCATTATGTATATGCAAATATTCCAAAATCTAAAAAAATCTGAAATCCGAAAAAATCCTAAACACTTCTGGTTCCAAGCATTTAAAAGAAAGGATATTCAATCTGTAGTGATAAGAAGATACCGAGAGAGGAGAGGCTTTCTCTCCCAAGATTTACCATGTGTCATATAGTTGGTTCATATGTAGGCAGATGTATGATAGTATGGCAGACAAATTTAGTTCTCTGTGCTTTATTTGTGCCTAATAAGATGGGGACAATGGTTACCTTGTTTTTTCTTTTTCAGAAAGATATCATAAACAGTTTCATGACCAGTCCAAGTTTCTCTAGCTATAGCAGAGGGTGATTGAGTGCCACTAGCCAGATTCTAATACTATGATAGAAAAGACACTGGATCCTATGTTTGATTTTAGGTGGATAGTCGACCAGATGGCTTTGGGGACTCCCGGGAGAAGGTTGTGGCATTTGGCTTCGATTACTGCTACTGGTCAGTCAACCCAGAGGATCCCCAGTATGCATCTCAAGATGTGGTAATGTCATTTATCATTTTTCTTTCACTCTCCTCCGTCCTTTTTTTATGTATAACGTTTAAGATGTTTATTATAAAGATACTTTTTCAAGGTTATTATAGCACAGTTGTACAGATTGGAAGTCCTCTAATGGGTACTTTAAGAAAACTTCAATACAACGAACAGATTTCCAAAAGGAAGAAACTTCAATACATCAAGAAACCCTTGGCCTTTTCAAGTAATCATTTTCATAGTAGCATTAACAAAAGAAGCTTATTTCAAATGCAGTAATCTTATCGTATATTTCCTCAGTTCTTCATAACTGGATAATAATTGAGAAATTAACATGAAATCTGAGCCCTGGCTATTTCTTAATAATACTTTGGTCTGAAAGTAATTATATATATATATTATATATGTATATGTTTTATATATATATTATATATATTGTGTTATATATAATATATGTTATATATTATATGTGTTATATATGTTATATATTATATATGTGTTATATATATGTTATATATATGTGTTATATATATATATATGTTTTGTTTTGTTTTGTTTTTTTTTTTTGAGATGGAATTTCACACTTGTTGCCCAGGTTGGAGTGCAATGGCTTGATCTCAGCTCACTTCAACCTCCACCTCCCAGGTTCAAGCAATTATCCTGCCTCAGCCTCCCAAGTAGCTGGGATTACAGGCATGTGCCACCAGGCCCGGCTAATTTTTTTTATGTTTTTTAGTAGACAGAGTGTTTCTCCATGTTGGTCAGGCTGGTCTCAAACTCCTGGCCTCAGGTGATCCACCTGCCTCAGCCTCCCAAATTGCTGGGATTACAGGCGTGAGCCACCATGCCTGGCGATGATTGAATATTTCTTTCTTTCTTTCTTTCTTTTTTTTTTGAGATGGAGTCTTGCTCTGTTGCCAGGCTGCAGTGCAGTGGTACAATCTTGGTTCACTGCCACCTCCACCTCCCGGATTCAAGCGATTATTCTGCCTTCGTCTCCCGGGTAGCTGGGACTACAGGTGCGTGCCACCATGCCCAGCTAATTTTTGTATTTTTGTTAGAGACAGGGTTGGTCTCGATCTCTTGACCTTGTGATCTGCCTGCCTCTGCCTCCCAAAGTGCTGGGGTTACAGGCATGAGCCACCGCACCCTGCGTGATTGAATATTTCTAAATCACAGAAGTATAATTACCCCATTCTTTGCTTTTGAAAGGAACACATAGAAATAAAACCCTACACCATTGTGGGATTTGCTGATACACTGGGCATCTTCTGTTATATAAGCACCTCAACTTTGTAGTACTAATGTGTTTGCTGTAAATGCTCAGTACAGAAGGGCAGTGTGAATATTACCTGGCCTCTGCTGAGTCTTCTGTCATTTTGAATACGAGAACAGGGGCAGATAGAGGCTTGTCTTGTGGCCCTTGATTTTTTTTTCTTTTTCTTCCAACGAGTTCAGTGATATTCTTTGCTAATAGCTCTTGATTTTTTTATCCCAGCACTCAAGTGTGTATGAGGCATGTGGTTACTAGTGTTTGTAACCATTCCATTGACTTACTCCAAGAAGAATCAGCAAAGTAACTTGCTTTCAGTTAGAAAGATGGGACTCCTATAACAGTCCACAGTTGTGACTATATTTGTGGCATAGAAGACAGTGGCTTTTCCATTAGAAAATATGAGCATTCTGAACGCTGTTTCAGACTTCCGTGGCCATGGCATATGTGTGACTGTTCTGTCCATAAGAAGAATGAACTATTTTATATAACATTTGATAAATCAGTCATCTTGAAGGGGTGTATATATGTGTTAAAACTTTTATATATGTCTCTCTGTGTGTGTGTATGTATATGTATGTATTAGTATCAATACAGTTGAGTATGAGTTTGGTTGTGAGGACCGTATTTTACATTTATGTGGCTTAACTGTATAAACATCTAATGAAAGGCTGGGCATGGTGGCTCATGCCTGTAATCCCAGCACTTTGGTCTTGAACTCCCGACCTCAGGTGATCCACCCATCTTGGCCTCCAAAGTGCTTGGATTACAGGCGTGAGCCACCACGCCCGGCATTCCCAGCACTTTGGGAGGCTGAGGTGGGTGGATCACAAGGTCAGGAGTTCAAGACCAGTCTGGCCAGGACAGTAAAACCCCATCTGTAATAAAAATATAAAAAGTAGTTAGGTATGGTGGTGGGCACCTGTAATCCCAGCTACTCTGGAGGCTGAGGCAGAATTGCTTGAACCCAGGAGGCAAAGGTTGCAGTGAACCAAGATCACGCCATTATACCCCAGCGTGGGTGACAGAGCAAGACTCTGTCTCAAAAAACAAACAAACAAAATCTAATGAAAGCCCAAAAGGCCATAGAGGAGGGAAATTCTTAAATATGATTCTTCTTTTGCCTGATTTGAAATTTAATGGTAACATCAGATGAGATCCAGACAAGAAGTCTGTGCAGAGAGATAAAACCAGGGACTCCTGAGGTTTCTTCTGCCTTGTTTATTAATTGTTTAGTCCATCATCAGTCCCAGGAGGAGTCAGGATAGGAAAGAGAAGGGAGGGAACCTCTATCACAAGCTAGAGTAGAGCCAGATGTCCCAGAATGGTGACAGGACTCATAGCTACCTGATACAATCAGAGGACCTCATTGCTTTAACACAGAAATTGGAGCCCAGATTTAACCCTAATCACTATGACCACTATGACTCTGAGGCCACCACAGGTAGGAAAGGTGGAATCTATACAATCTCATGACTTGGGGTGGGAATGAATTTGGATATAATCCAGTTTATCCTTTCCACAGCATTTTTTTTTTTGAGGCAGAGTCTTGCCCAGTCACCCAGGCTGGAGTGCAGTGGTACCATCTTGGCTCACTTCAACCTCTGCCTCTGGGTTGAAGTGATTCTTGTGCCTCAGCCTCCTGAGTAGCTGGGACTACAGGCGTGTGCCACCATGCCCAACCAATTTTTGTAATTTTAGTAGAGATGGGGTTTTACCATGTTGCTCAGGCTGGCCTTGAACTCCTGACTTCAAGTGATCCACACATCTCAGCCTCCCAAAGTGCTAGGATTACAGATGTGAGCTACCTTGCCCAGTCCTCCACAGCATTTGTGATCACATTTTGAGGGGAGAGGTCTATTGAAGTATAATTTAGATATAGTGAAAGGTTTACCTTTTTTTCTTTTTTAACAATTATTTATTATTATTTTTTACTAGAGACAGAGTCTTACTGTATTGTCAAGGCTGGTCTTGAACTCCGGGGCTCAAGCAATCCTCCCACCTTGGCTTCTCAAAGTGTTGGGATTATAGGCATGAGTTACCACACTTGGCCAGATTCACCTTTTTAGTGTACAGTAACACATTCAGGTGTGTAACTGACACTACAATCAGTATACAAAATAGTCTGTCATCCCAAAAATTTCTTCATGCTCTTTTATAGTCTATTTCCCAAGCCCCTGGAAATTACTGGTCTGTCTTCTGTCCCTGCAGTTGCATCAGTTTCAGAATGTCATATAAATGGAATCAGACTATGTAGCTGTTTTAGTCTGGCTTTTTTCATTTTGCATGATGTATTTGAGATTCATCTTTTTTTTTTTTTTTTTTTTTTTTGAGATCTTGTTGCTCTTGTTGCTCAGGCTGGAGCACAGTA
The DNA here is from genome assembly GCA_004027715.1 of Plecturocebus donacophilus. Taxonomy (NCBI): domain Eukaryota; kingdom Metazoa; phylum Chordata; class Mammalia; order Primates; family Pitheciidae; genus Plecturocebus; species Plecturocebus donacophilus. The sequence goes on along the minus strand of PVKP010011520.1, from coordinate 46,449 downwards.
ATGCAATCTCAGCTCACTGCAACCTCCATCTTACGGTTTCAAGCTATTCTCCTGCCTCAGCCTCCTGAGTAGCTGGGATTACAGATGCCCACACCATTCCCAGCTAATTTTTGTATTTTTAGTGCAAACTGGATTTCAGTGTGCTGGCCAAGTTTGTCTCAAACTCCTGACCTCGTGATCCACCTGCCTCGGCCTCCCAAAATGCTGGGATTACAGACATAAGCCACCACGTCCAGCCAAGATTCATCTTTACTGTTGTGTGTGTCACATCTTCTCACCTTGATTTTTTTTTTTTTTGAGATTGGGTCTCTCTCTCTCACCCAGGCTGGAGTAGGGTGGCACAATCACAGCTTACTATAGCCTCAACCTCCTGAACGCGAATGATCTTCCCACTTCAGCCTCCTGAGTAGCTGGGACTACAGGCATGGTGCCACCATGCCTGGTTAAGTTTTGTATTTTTGGTAGAGATGTGGTCTTACTGTACTGCTCAGGCTGGTTTCAAACTCCTGGGCTCAAGAGATCTGCCTGCATCAGCCTCCCAAAATTCTGCGATTACAGGTGTGAGCCACCACACCTGACCTTCTTGATTCACATTTATTTATTGAGATGGAGTCTCACTCTGTTGCCAGGCTGGAGTGTAGTGGTGCAATCTCGGCTCACTGCAACCTCCGCCTCCTGTGTTCAAGAGATTCTCCTGCCTCAGCCTCCCAAGTAGCTGGGACTACAGGCATGCACCACCACGCTAAGCTAATTTTTGTATTTTTAGTGGAGACAGGGTTTTACGATGTTGGCCTGGATGATCTCGATTTCCTGACCTTGTAATCTGCCTGCCTTGGCCTCCCAAAGTGCTGAGATTACAGGCGTGAACCACTGCGCCCAGACAATTCATACTTACTTAAATCATCTGCTCTCCCAAAAGGAATCTCATGGCTTGGGAAGAACGGATTCTAACTGCAAAGGATGAGAAACCAAGTCCGTGGAGTACAGTATGTCTTTCATCCCTAGGTCTCTTCTTGTTACAAAGGAAGTTTTGCTCAGAAATACGGCACTGATTTCAGATATCAAAATATCTGTGGGAAATATTTAAATTTTCCTTAGTGGATGTGGAGGGAGATCTAAATATCTGACTTTAGGGGGATTTAGAGTAACATCAATAATAAGGAGCCATACAGAGACAGATGTTGACAGGAATGTCACCTGATCATTGTTGGTGCTTGTGTCAGTCAGTTTTGTGTTGTTATAAAGGAATACCTGAGGCTTGGTAATTTATAAAAAAAAAGAGGCTTAGTTGGCTCACATTTCTGCAGGCTGTACAGGAAGCATTGTGCCAGTATCTGCTGTTGCTGAGGCTTCAGAGAGCATCCAGTTGTAACAGGGAAAGGAGACAGTCATGTTACAGTGAGAGAGAGAGAGAGAGAGAGAGAGAGAGAGAAAGAAAGAGATGGGTGGGATGCCATATTCCTTTTTTTTTTTTTTTTTGAGTCAGAATCTTGCTCTGTCACCCAGGCTGGAGTGCAGTGGCACAATCTTGGCTCACTGCAGCCTCCACCTCCCAGGTTCAAGCAGTTCTCCTGCCTCAGCCTCCCGAGTAGCTAGGGCTACAGGTGTGCACCACCACATCTTGCTAATTTTTGTATTTTTAGTACAGATGGGGTTTCACTGTGTTGGCCAGTATGGTTTTGATCTCCTGACCTCATGATCTGTCCGCCATTGGCCTCCAACAGTGCTAAGATTACAGGCGTTGAGCCATCGTGCCTCGCTGCCATGCTCTTAAACAATCAGCTCCATTGTGAACTAATAGAGCGAGAATGCACTCATTATCGTGGTTAGGGGACCAAGCCACTCATGAGGGATCTGTCCCCATGACCCAAACACTTCTCACGAGGCCCCACCTCCAACATTGAGGGTCACATTTCAACATGAGACTTGGAGGGGACAGATAGACAGACGTTTCACTGCTGCCTTGTCATTGCCTCTTAGTATGTTAGAGTTTGAAGAGAACTTGTTAGTCATCTAGGCCAGAGTTTCTTGACCTCAGCACTGTTGACATTTTGACCATGTAATTCTTTGTTGTGGGGCTCTGTACTGTGGATTGCAGAATATTTAACAGCATTCCTGGCCTCTACCCACTTGATTCCAGTAGCAGTCACCCAATTTTGACAGTAAAAAATGTGTCCAGGCCGGACATGGTAGCTCACGCCTATAATTCTAGCACTTTGGGAGGCTGAGGGGGGTGGATCACCTGAGGTCAGGGGTTTGAGATAAGCCTGGCCAACATGGCGAAACCCCATCTTTACTAAAGATACAAAAAATAGCCAGGCATGATGGTGCACACCTGTAATCCCAGCTACTCGGGAGGCTGAGGCAGGAGAATCGCTTTAACCCAGGAAGTGGAGGTTGCAATAAGCTGAGATCACACCACTGTACTCCAGCTAGGGCAACAGAGTGTGAGAGTCTGTCTCAGAACAAAAATAAAAGAAGTGTCCGGACACTACCCACTAATCTAGGCCAACCCTCATATGTTACAGATCCAGCCACATAACTTAAAGCATTATACAAGTGGTTAGTGCTTAAACTTGAATGGACCCAGGCTTCCTTATGGTGGTGTTTTCATTGCATTGTATCATTCTCTGTCTTTCTATATTTACTTTACAGTCTCAAAAGATAGATTCAAAGTTAAAATTCCTTGGTGCTTTGGCACTTCCTGGTCCTTAGTGGTGACAGGCCTGAGTAAATTGATCAGGTATCACCAACTAGGGACTACTAGAGGACAAGTCAGCTACTGCAGGTTCTACAGAGAGGCAGCTTTATTTGTTAAATGTGTATTGATAGCCAGATACAATTGTAAATGTTTATCATGTCATTCGAGTTCTATTAGATCTATGTTATTTACTCCATTTTATAGATAAGGAAACTGAGGCACAGAAGGTTTATAAGACTTGGCAGTAAGTGGTAGAGCAAGAATTCAGATTCAAGACTGTTTAAATTTTATGTCATTTCCACTAAACCTCACTGACTCTCAAAAAAAAAAAGCCATTTACCCTACTAGTGATCTGGTTATCTCTTTATGTATTTTGATATCATTTCTTCAACTCCCTAAAAGGTAGAGGATTTTATCCCCTTTTTACAGTGGAGAAAATTTAGGCTTACAAAAGTTCTATGATCTGCCAAAGTTACACAGTAAGATGTGAGTTCTAGATTTGAACACAGGATCATCCGACTACAAAGTTTATATTCAACAATATGCTACAGTACAAAAAGAAAACAAAAATATGGGGAAAAAAAGAGATAGAAAACTGGGGAAGGGGAAAGAGAGAGAAAAGATTGTAATGAATGGGATGTGGTAGGGGATTGTTGCACCTGTCTTGTCCATTACGCTGGTGTCACCAGCTTCCCTTTTTTTTTTGAGACAGAGTCTCACTCTGTCACCCAGGCTGGAGTGCAGTGGTATGATCTTGGCTCACTGCAACCTCCACTTCTTGGGTTCTAGCAGTTCTCCTGCCTCTGCCTCCCAAGTAGCTGAGATTACAGGTGTGTGCCACCACACCTCACAACACCCGGCTAATTTTTGTATTTTTAGTAGAGATGGGGTTTCGCCATTTTGGCCAGGCTGGTCTCGAACTGCAGACCTCAAGTGATCCACCCACCTTGGCCTCCCAAAGTGCTGGGGTTACAGGCATGAGCCACTGCCCCGACCAGCTTCCCATTCTTAAGGCAAGTCATGATTGGTCTAAATGCCATTTTCAGTATTTGTTAATATTTGAACTTGCAGCAGAAGCTTTTCTCCAAAATTGGCCTGTAATTTATCTGGCTTGAATCTGTATTAAAGTCAACCTGCTTCTCTGAAATTAAACCTGGATTTGAATTCAGGTACAGTCAGTTATTGACTAGCTTACTTTGGACAAGTTGCCTAACCTCTTTGCATTCTTGTTTCTTCAAGTTTAAAATAGAGATCATACATGCCTCAAAGAATTATTGTAAGGAGGAAATGAAATAATTATATGAAGTGAACAGCCCAGTACTTGGCGCCTACGTGTTAAATGAGTTTATGAGTGCTTTGCCTTGGGTCCCTGCTGTGATTACCATTATCATACATAGTACAAGAGAAGCAAGGCTCATGATATTTTTCTGAGTTGAACTAGATTTGGAAATCTCTTTTCTGAATCTGATTATGATCCCTTCTGGGACCATCCTGCACCATTTGGAAAACTGACTTCCCTCCCTTCCTCTTGGTGAGGAACATCTGTTGGAGCAGGAGTCCTCTGCTCAAACGTATTGTGTTTGGGTGACTTTGTGTTTGTAAAACTTTCCATGAGGAGCATTAGCTCAGCTTTACTCACTAGGGCCTGAAATTGGCTGTTTAAAACAAATGCATACTGAGTCAACAAAAAACACATCCATGAACAAAAAGATAACCACTGTGGCACCCTTCATGGAAAGCAGTTGCTCCTATTCTTCTGGAAATCTTTATTTTAAAATGGTCTGTTATTTAGTTAAAACACTTGTAACGTTTCCAGACTCCCCCTCTCCCCCAAAAAATAAAAAAAACAAAACAAAATCATGGGAGTGAGTAGGAGATTTTTATCTGAATTCAAAACAACTACTGAATCCAAAATTGAAAGTATTTTAGTAGTAATATGGTTGTCCTTCTTGTTGTTTTAATATTTGTTTGGTTTCCACAACATACTGAACACTAAACAACATACAGAATACATCATTACCTACTGTCAAAGAGCCCTGCGAGAGAGTGAAGCAAGTAATAGTGAGAGACAAATGGAGAAAAGACAGTGCTATAGATTCTTTGGTGAATATCTTTTCCAGTTCTGGACTTCAGTATGAGGATGTCAGGAACTTGGAGAGACTTCAGAGGGAAAACATACATACTCCCCCAGATGATTACAGGGCCAGACTGCGGGAACCAAGAGGAGCCATTATTGGTGTAGTATGCCTCACGGGCATTCTGCATGTGGTTACTCAACGAGGGAATGTTGATCCTGAGATGGGAAAGCTGAGGTAATAATGCTCCATAAGTACTGAACTGAGGAGTTTTACAGTTTCTGGAACATGAGAACCAGCTGGTCTTTGTTTTCATTAGGATGAGAGATAAGACTTCAGCTAAATCGCAGAAATTTGTACATAATTAGGACATGAAGAGTAAGTGGTACAGAGTTTTTGAATCTTGATTGTAGTAGCTAAATAGCTTGACTTTAGAATTCCAGAATGTTAATATTGGAAGAAACATTAGAGATGATTCAAGATACTTATTTTCAAATTGAAGGTGTAGAGAGACAAAATATTTTCGTTTGGTTTGTTTTCTTTTTGGCCAGTCCAGAATTGTTCTTGATATTGTTGGGAAATCCTGTTGTTTATTATAATGGTAGGGGCCATGAACTGCAACACAGTGGTCCTAGCATAACAGGTAATGTGCCACTAGCAGAATCTCAAGAAAAGATCTTGTTCTTTAGATCTGACCTGTCCCTGGATCTGTAGTCGACTGGGATGAGGAAATTGCACTATTGCCATCCAGTAGTATGGGGAAGTATTGCATAACTGTTGTTATGAGTTCTCTAATGTGACCAGGTGTGATTAGATACTGGTGCCATAAAAGCAACATTTCTGTTGGGGAAACCTCAATCTTATTATAAAAGGAAAACAAGTGATCTATCATCTGCTGTCTCAGAAAGTAAGCAGGATGAGGTGGAGAGATGGAGTGTGACCCTCACTACTTTTATGCCTCACTTTTATTGTGTCTGCTGAACTTGGAGTGTGAATGATGAAAGCTTTGAGGAAGGGGAAAAGAAGTTGGAAGAATTACTGAAACAGAGGAGGGAGCTTTGAGGAGCTAAAGGAGAGGGAAACATGAAGAACAAACTAAGGTGAGGAGGAATTTGAGAGCTCACAGAGGGTTGGGTACTGTTAGGATTGAATCACTTTTTACAGTAGATATTATCTCTATTTTAGGGGCAGGAACAGGCTCAGATTTGTTTTCTTGCTTCAGGTCATACATTAGTGATGGAACCAGCAATCAAACCTTGACTGTGTGACTCCATGGTCCAAGCTCTCACATACTGTACCACATGAAACTCTATTCCTGTATTTCCAGTGCAGCACATCTTCAATTATCAATCAATGGCTATTAGATTAATTATTTAATTAATGATTCAATGGGTGAATGACAAGACAGGACTCTGCCTTCTTAAATCTCTCTGCCTGTTTTGGGAAGGCCTCATATTTTGCCTAAGTTAGAGAACCACAGATGCCTAACAGTTTCTTTGTGCATCCCCTTTTTCTTATGCATGTATGTGCTAGGGGAGCTGGGGAGCATGTGGATTCAAAGCATTTTCTCATGAATATTTGCAGAGCTTTGTACATTCCATCACTAGTGCTGTTTTTCTTTTTTTCCCAACCAAGATGGAGACAGAAGTAGAAGGGATAGAAGTTTATAAGAAAAAGGCTTTTTGTGCAGTAATTGGATGGGGCTCTGCAGAGCTGAATGGGGGAAGGGAGGGATTACCATGAGTGTTTAATTTCAGTGTGTCCCTCTGCCAGCAGCACAGCTGTTTGGTTCCATAAATATGTCTGTGAGCTGGATTTTAAAGGAGTAGGTCATTCTTTTGGCTTAATCTAACTTGTTTTTTCCCTCTTTAGAAACTTGACTGTGAATCTTAAAGAGTAGTTTTCAGATTCATAGAAACATATGAAAGACAGAGATTCTTGACAATGTTTGCTGCTGGTGCCACATGCCTATTCAAAAACGAACAGTGGAAACTAGGGAAATCTCTTTAAAATGCCAAAGCTTATGTGGGTTTTTCCATCTGTGAGACAAGGGAAATGAAAATTCCTTGTGGTAGCTAGAGCCTTTGAGATCTAGGCTGGAAAGAGAGGTTATCTGTAGGGGAGACTTGTCTAAAGCTTGAAAATCATTTGCAGATGACCAAGGGCAGCCTAAGCATAAGTATAGAGTTCCTAAGACAATCGTCCTTGATGTTACCCAGTTTTTCTCTTGCTCGCATCTGCAATGCTGAAAATTCCTTATACTCCCCCTCTGCACCTTACACTTGGGTTTGCCCTGGGTTTAAAGCAATTGTCAGTTAATTGCTTGAAGAAGAGAAGTATGATGATGGTGATGATTACTTTGAGAGTCTTTGGACAAAGTGATTTGCAAAATCATCTAAGTGAGAGGATATAAAATGAACAGCAGCCCTTTGAGCAAAAGATCTGTATGTCCACCACAGTAGACAGGCATGCACAGGCAGACTGCTAATAGGTGCTTAATTTTCTTGCCATATACTTGCACAGTAAGCCTGTGTCCAAGTACCCTCTTAACGTGATTCCTGTGGTCCTATGTTTGTGGGAGCCAATGTAGCTGACCAACAAAAGGTTCCTTCTATATGCAACATTCGGAAAAGGGTTCACAGAAAGTGTGGGGAAAGAAATGGTTTCTCTCTAGTTCTGTGCTCAGTAGAAAGCAGATAACAGCATAAATAAAAATGTCAGCTAATTGATTAGCTTATTAAAACATTTTGCTTTAGGCTATAGTGACTCATGCCTGTAATCTCAGCACTTTGGGAGGCCCAGGCAGGCGGATCACAAGGACAGGAGATGGAGACCATCCTGGCTAACACAGTGAAAGCCCATCTCTACTAAAAATACAAAAAATAAAAATAAAAAAATAGCTGGACATGGTGGCACGCTCCTGCAGTCCCAGCTACTCAGGCTGAGGCAGGAGAATCGCTTGAACCCAGAAGGCAGAGGTTGCAGTGAGCCGAGATCCCACCACTGCACCTCAGCCTGGGCATCAGAGTAAGACTCCATCTCAAAGAAAAAAAAATATTTTGCTTTAAGGCAATATCAGATAATTGTAAAATAGTCAAACAGTGTAGAAGATTATAATGTTAAAAGTAGAAAAGCCTTCCCTTTCTATACCTCCTACCCATCTTTTCTGTAAAGGTAACCATTGTTTACAATTTTTTTTTGGTATCCTTCTAGATAACATCTATTTCTTATTTTTCGATGGAGTTAGCATATCAAGGAAATTGATTGTCATAGATATTGCAAATGTTTTCCCTGTTTATACTTTTGATTCTGTTTATGATTGTGTGTGTATGTGTGTGTGTGTGTGTGTGTGTATGTTTGTTTGTGACAAGGTCTCATTCTGTTGATGTTGCTCAGGCTAGAGTGTAGTGTCATGATCATGGCTCACTGAAGCCTTTACTTCCCAGGCCAGAGCAATCCTCTTACCTCAGCCTCCCAAGTAGCTGAGACCTTAAGTGTGTTGCTACTACTCTTGGATAATTTTGTAATGCCCAAGCTGGTCTTGAACTATTGGGCTCCACCTCAGCCTCCTAAAGTGTTGGGATTATAGGCGTGAACCTCCGCACTGGGCATATGTATTTACACACACACACACACACACACACACACACACATTATTGAGATAGTCTTGCTCTGTCACCCAGGCTGGAGTGCAGGGGTATGGTCTCAGCTCACTGCAACCTCTGCCTCCCAGATTCAAGTGATTCTCTACCCTAGCCTCCCACATAGCTGGGATTACAGGGTGCCTGCCACCATGCCCTGATAATTTTTGTATTATTATTACTTTTTTTTTTTTTTTTTTTTTGAGACAGAGTCTTACTCTGTCGCCTAGGCTGGAGTGAAGTGGTGCAATCTTGGCTCATTGCAACCTCTGCCTCCTGAGTTCCAGCGATTCTCTGCCTCAGCCTCCCAAGTAGCTGGGACTACAGGCACCTGCTACCATACCCAGCTAATTTCTGTATTTTTTAGTAGAGACTGAGTTTCACCATGTTGGCCAGGCTGGTCTGGAACTCCTGACCTCAGGTGATCCACCTGCCTTGGTCTCCCAAAAATGCTGAGATTACAGGCATGAGCCACAGTGCCCAGACAATTTTTGTATTTTTAGTAGAGATAGGTTTCACTATGTTGGCCAGCTAGTCTTGAACTCCTGATCTCAGCTGATCCCCCCGCCTCGGGCTCCCAAAGTGCTGGGATTACAGGTGTGAGCCACTGTGCCTGGCCTGTATTTAGGGTCTCATTTAAAACTCTGTTTTATTTCCTCAGTCTGTTTGTATTTTTGTGCCTGAACCATACTGTTTTAGAAATTTTCAAATACACATGAAAACACCCTCTTGTTTCACTACTTTTTAATGTTGGTGAGGTCTTGTTCTTTCTTCTTTCTTTCTCAGGCTGTCCTAGTTACTTTGGTTATTGCCCTTCCCCAAAATGCCACATACTTCCCTGCTTTTGCTTCTACTGGCTCCTCTTCCTAGTGTATATTAATACATCTCACCTCTCCAGTTTCTATCATACAAAATACTGCTTGTTCTTTAAGATCCAGTTAAGATGATGCTTCCTCCTTTAAGTCACCATCTCTTGGATTCTTATAGTATCTTTTTACTCCCTTGTGTTACATCCTGTTTATTAACTGAAATTAATGCTGTTTGGGTACATGGCTTACCTATTTTATTAGACTGAGTGATCTTTGAAGGCTAATGAGGTCCCATCTATCTTTGATCATGCCACGTTTTCTAGCACAGTGACCATTCATTCAGTAAGCATTTAGGAAGCAACACATGGAATAGTAGATATAATTTCTGCCCTTAAAAAAGCTTACAGTCTTTTTTTTTTTTTTTTTTTTTGAGACAGAGTCTCGCCCTGTTCCCAGGTGTCAAGCTAGAGTGCAGTGGCGTGATCTCGGCTCACTGCAACCTCTACCTCCCAGGTTCAAGTAATTCTCCTGCCTCAGCCTCCCGAGTAGCTGGGACTACAGTTGCGCACCACCACGGCAGCTGATTTTTGTATTTTTTAGTAGAGACGGGGTTTCACCGTGTTGGCGAGGATGGTCTCCATCTCTTGACCTCATAATCTGCCCGCCTCGGCCTCCCAAAGTGCTGGAATTACAGGCGTGAGCCACCATGCCCGGCCAAGCTTACAGTCTTATTGAGATTACTGGGCTTTAGGTACATAAACATCATCAAGGATAACAAGCATTTAAGTGTTAAATGAATGGTACATAGAGTATGTACTTAAGGAATACAGAAGAATAACATATCCAAAGTTTGTTTTGAGTGAGTTCAGATAAGGTCATATTGGTTGGAGGTAACAGCTTACTCAGCAATTCTAAGGCAGGAATGTACAAGATGTGTTTGAGAGGATCAGGTGGCGCTAGTCTGGTAAAACTAAAAGGATATAGTCACAGTGTCCATCTGTTCCAAGTGTTTTAGGAGGCCAGACTCCCACATTTCACCCTTAAGCTAGTCCAGACTCCTAGAGGAGATGAAGACCAACCAGTTTCTCTGGTAAAATGACAAAGTGGCCTCAGGACCATACTGGATACTTAGCTGAGTCTGGGATATGTAGGACATGTCATCACTCCCATTCCAAGAAACAAGAAAGGGAGGATGGGTGCTTCCCCTTTAGATAATTTGGAGGAGCCATGAGGACTTTTAACCTGAGGAGAGGAAGCAGTGTATCCTGGATACAAGGTTATAGGTCACAGAAACAGCATTCTTCACTCAACAAACATTTATCCATTATATGCTAGGCATAGCTAGGTGCTGGGTAAACAAATGTGTGTGTGTGTGTGTGTGTGTGTTCCTGGGGAGGAGGGGGATTTGCTTCATTTCTTTATCTTACTTGATATTTCTATTTTTCTACAGGGAGATTTTCCGAGCAAAACCCTCCATTGTCAGTCTGTTAATGTGTTATTTCACCTCAGTGTAAAGGTGGAGAGTGTGTTTGATTTATATCCCATTAACCCTATAGCATTAAGTGTAGTGTCAGCAGATGATCTGCAAAAAGTTTACATTTTGCTGTATGGACTCTAGAGCCAATTTTATTTTATTTTACTTTGTTTTATTTTATTTATTTTGAGATAGTTTTGCTCTGTCACCTGGACTGGAGTGCAGTGGTACCATCTCAGTACACTGCAACCTCTGCCTCCCGGGTTCAAGTGATTCTCCTGCTTCAGCCTCCTGAGTGGCTGGGACTACAGATATATATCACCACGCCCGGCTCATTTTTATATTTTTACTAGAGATGGCATTTCACCATGTTGGGCAGGCTGGTCTTGAACTCCTGATCTCAAGTGATCCACCCACCTGGGCCTCCAAAAGTGCTAGGATTATAGGCGTGAGCCACTGTGCCTGGCCTAGAGCAAATTTTAGTTTAGTGTTTGTTTCCTACACCAGTGGCAGTCAAAGTCTTTGTTAGGCATAGTGATAGTATGCAGTGGCTTCTAGAACATGGCTGGGTAACTTTTATTTCTTAAAGCCAAACAAAATCAGAAATTGATAATTTACTATGAAATATTTTGGGGCATATCCAGTTGCAGGTCTTGATATACCTGTCTAAGGTATATCCAAGGTAGAGGGTTGTGACTGCAAGTTGTCCAGGTTCTTGGAGTTTTGAACAAAGAATTGGACAAAACGCCCAGTAAAGCAAACAAAGAATGAAGCAACAAAAGAACAAAAGCAGGGGTTTATTGAAAATGCAAGTACACTCCATAGTGTGGGAGCAGGCTGAGCACTGGCTCAAATGACCAGATATAGAATCTTCTTGGGTTGAAATACCCCCTAAAAGTTTTCCCATTGGCTTCTGCATGCTCACCTCATATAAATGAAGTAGTAGCTTGCAGTGGGTCTGATTGGTTTCAGAAAGCAGCCAACCAGAGCCTGAAATGAGGTTACAAAAGTCCCACTCCTGTGCAAACAAAGACGGGTGAAGTTACAAAGTTATACTTCCATGCAAACAAAGAAAACTTGGCCAGCAGTCAGCCTGATTGGTTGTGGACAGTAACCATTCAGAGCTGTGGAGTGAAGTTACAAAGTTGCAAATGAAGCTAAGACTCCCTCCCCCCACCCCCTTTGTTACTTTTGTTTCTTAGGTGTGGAAAGTCTAGGGTTTTGCTTTCAGTTTGGTTCTAGGAAGTCAGCGTGAGACAGCCTTAGGTTCCCTGCCTCTAGACCCTATTCTCCTGCCTCATATCTGGTATAGATCGTTGCTGCTTCTTGCTGCTCTTTCTGAACTGCATTTTTTGGGACTAGAGTTTGGCCTCATATATTCTTTTCCACAATTCGAAGTCAGAGGTGGTTGTTACAGTATGTTCACGCTAATTATTCTGTGATTTACATATATTTACATAAGCTCACTTTCCAGCGAAAATAGATTTTTTATTTATCTTTGGAGATAGAGTCTTGTTCTCTTGCCCAGGCTGGACTGCAGCCTGCCTCAGCCTCATGAGTAGCTGGTACTACAGGCATGTGCCACCATGCCTGGCTAATTTTTGTATTTTTAGTAACAATAGAGTTTCACCATGTTGGTCAGGCTGGTCTGGAACTCCTGACCCCATGATCCTCCTGCCTTGGCCTTCCAAATTGCTGAGATTACAGGCGTGAGCCACCATGACCCACCAGAAACAGACTTTTTGGAATTGTGAGGAAGTGTGGAGGTGAAGAGGAAACAATTTGTTTCTTCGTTCTTGTAATCACCTGACAGGTTCTGACCTGCTGCTCCACAGAGCCAATTTACCTGGACAGTGGAATCACAACAAAAAGTTGAATAAACACAGAGCCAGCTAAGCAGAAGACCAGAGTTTATTACTCAAATCATTCTCCCCGAATATTTGGAGACCAGGATTTTTAAAGAATCATTTGGCAGGTAGGAGGCTAGGGAATGGGGAGTATTGATTGGTTGGGTCTGGGATGAAATCACAGGACAGGGGTCAAAGCTTGTCTTCTTGCGCTGAGTCAGTTTTTGGGTGGGAGGGCCACAAGATCAGATGAGCCAGTTTACTGGTCTGGGTGGCACCAACTGATCCATCAGAATACAGGATCTGTCAGACTTTGAGTCTGACTAAAAAAAAAAGAAAGAAAGAAAAAAAAGAATACAGGTCTGAAAAATACCTCAATTCCGATGTTTGGTTTTGTAATAATGATGTTATCTATAGGAGAAATTGAGGAGGTTAAGAATCTTGTGGTCCTTGACTGCATGACTCCGGCACCATAATTTCTAATCTTGTGGCTAATTTGTTAGTTTTACAGAGGTGGTCTGGTCCCCATGCAAGGAGGGTGTTTGTTTGGGAAGGGGGCTGTTACCTGTTTCAAAGTTAAACTATAAATTCCTCCCTTAGTTACCTTGACCTGTGTCCAGGAGTGAACAAGGTGGCTTGGAAGTTAGAAGCAAGATGGAGGTGGTTAGGTCAGATTTCTTTCACTGCCATAACTTTCTATGTCAGATTTTTCTCTGTCATAATTTTTGCAAAGGTGATTTCAATCTGTCTACTTCTACTTGTTTGATCCCTGCTTCTCTTACCTTTCCCTTAAATGAACATCAAATTTGATGTTTTTATTTGTGGAAGCTCATAAGGTCATATTATATGTGATTATTCTACCTTGTTCATTCAACATGCATTTACTTAAAAATATGCCAAGAATTGTGCTAGGCACTGGAAATAACCTATAAGAACTTACATTGTATTTGCCTTTTAAAAACGAATAGTTCTTAGATGGCTGAATAGGAACAGCTCTGGAGTGCAGTTCCCAGTGAGAATGCAGAGGATGAGTGATCACTGCATTTCCAAATGAATTTTTACTGCCCACAGACCAGGAGATTCCCAGGTGGAAAAGTGCCATGAGTCTCCAGCATGGCTGTTTCAGCTGGCACAGCGGGTCTCAGCACAAAAACTCACACAAATCTGGGTGCCATTTCAACTGGCTCCTGGAATGCCTGGGAGACAGATTTGCCCATTCAACTGAAAAAAATGGGGCTGAAACAGGGAGCCAAGTGATCTGGCTCAGCAGGTCCCACCCCAACAAAGACCAGCAATCTGAAACACTCTGGATTGAAAGTTACACAAAAAGCACAGCTGGACCCAGGACTGCCATTACTGAGGCAGTCCACCACTACCGAGGCAGTCTGCCATTGCAGAGGCAGTCTGCCATTACTGAGACAATCCGCCATTACCGAGGCAGTCCGCCATTACCAAGGTAGTTCGCCATTACAGAGACAGTCTGCCATTACCGAGGCAGTTCTAACTATACCTCTATAAACAAAACCACAAGGAAGTTCACACAGCAGCTAGGCAGAACCCATGGCAGCTCAGCAATGCCTCTGCTGGCAGACTGTGACTAGGCTATTTCCTTGCTGGGGTGGGCATCTCTGAAAAAAGGCAGCAGCACGTCAGGAACTTACAAATAAAACCCCACCTTCCCAGGACAGAGCACCTGGAAAAAAAAGGCAGTTATGAGTTCTGCTGTAGCAGACTTATATATACCTGACCAGCAGCTCTGAATGGAACAACGGAGCTCTCAGCTCAGCACTTGAGCTCCTATAAGGGACAGACTGTCTCCTCAAGTAGCTCCCCGACTCCAGTATATCCAGAGAGACACCTCATAAAGGAGAGCTCAGGCTGACATCTGGCAGGTATCCTTCTGGGGCAAAGATAACAGAAGAAGAAACTGGCAGCAACCCTTACTGTTCTGCAGCCACTGCGGGTGATCCCCAGGTAAGCAGGGTCTGCAGTGGACTTCCAGCAGTCCTACAGCAGAGGGGCCCGACTGTTAGAAGGAAAACTAAAAAATGAAAGAAACAACTTCATCATCAACAAAAAAGATGTCCACTCAGAGACCCCATCCAAAAGTCACCAACTACAAAGACCACAGGTAGATAAATCCACAAAGATGGGAAGAAACCAGCATAAAAAGGATGAAAACACCCAAAATCAGAATGCCTGTCCTCCTCCAAGGGATCACAACTCCTTACCAGCAAGGGAACAAGGCTGGATGGAGAATGAGTCTGATGAATTGACAGAAAGAGGCTTCAGAAAGTGGGTAATAACAAACTTCTCTGAGCTGAAAGAACATGTTCTAACCCAGTGCAAAGAAACTAAGAACCTTGAAAAACGGTTTGACAAAATGCTAATGAGAATAAGCAGCTTAGAAAAGAATATAAATGAATTGATGAAGCTGAAAAACATGAGAACGTCACGCAGCATACACAAGTTTCAACAGCCGAATCGACGAAGAAGAAGGGATATCAGAAATTGAAGATCAGCTCAATGAAATAAAATAAGAAGGCTAGATTAGAGAAAAAAGAGTAAAAAGAAATGAACAAAGCCTCCAAGAAATACGGAATTATGTGAAAAGACCTAATCTACGTTTGAATGTGATAGAGAGAATGAATCCAAGCTGGAAAACACTCTTCAGGATATTATCCAGGAGAGCTTCCCCAGCCTAGCAAGGCAGGCCAATATTCAAGTCCAGGAAATACAGAGAATACCACAAAGATATTCCTCAAGAAGAGCAACCCCAAGGCATGTAATTGTCAGATTCACCAGGGTTGAAATGAAGGAAAAAATGCTGAGGGCAGCCAGAGAGAAAGGCTGGGTTACCCACAAAGAGAAGCCCATCAGACTCACAGTTGATCTTTTGGCAGAAATCCTACAAGACAGAAGAGATGGGTGCCAATATTCAACATCCTTAAAGAAAAGAACTTTCAACCTAGAATTTCATATCCAGCCAAATTAAGCTTCATAAGCAAAGGAGAAATAAAATTCTATACGAACAAGCAATTGCTGAGAGATTTTGTCACCACCAGGCCTGCCTTACAAGAGGTCCTGAAAGGAGCACTATACATAGAAAGGAACAACCAGTACCAGCCACTCCAAAAACATACCAAATGGCAAAGAGCATCGACACAATGAAGAAACTGTGTCAACTAATGGGCAAAACAACCAGCTAGCATCAAAATGGCAGGATCAAATTAACACATAACAATATTAACCCTAAATGTAAATGGCCTAAATGCCCCAATCAAAAGACACAGACTGGCAAATTGGATAAAAACTCGAAACCCATCAGTAAGCTGTATCCAGGAAACCCATCTCACATGCAAGGATGCACATAGGCTCAAGATAAAGGGATGGAGGAAGATTTACTAAGCAAATGGAGAGGAAAAAAAAAAAAAAGCAGGAGTTGCAATCCCAGTCTCTGATAAAATAGACTTTAAACCAACAAAGATCAAAAGAGACAAGGGGATTACATAATGGTAAAAGGATCAATGCAACAAAAAGAGCTAACGATCCTAAATATATATGCACCCAATACAGGAGCACTCAGATACATGAAGCAACATTTTAACGACCTACAAAGAGACTTAGACTCCCACACAATAATAGTGGGAGACTTTAATACTCCACTGTCAATATTAGACACATCAACGAGACAGAAAATTAACAAGGATATTGAAGACTTGAATTCAGATCTGGACCAAGCAAACCTAATAGACATTTACAGAACTCTTCACCCCAAATCGACAGAATATACATTCTTCACAGCACCACATCACACCTACTCTAAAATTGACCACATAATTGGAAGTAAATCACTCCTCAGCAAATGCAAAAGAATGGAAATCATAACAAGCATCTCTCAGACCACAGTGCAATCAAATTAGAACTCAGGATTAAGAAACTAACTCAGAACCACACAACTTCATGGAAACTGAATAACTGGTTCTTGAATGCTGACAGAATAAACAATGAAATGAAGGCAGAAATAAAGATGCTCTTCTAAACCAATGAGAACAAAGACACAACGTACCAGAATCTTTGGGACACATTTAAAGCAGTATCTAGAGGAGAATTTATAGGAATAAGTGTCCGCATGAGAAGCAAAGAAAGATCTAAAATCGATACCCTGTCATCAAAATTGAAAGAGCTAAAGGAGCAATATAAAAAGAACTCAAAAGCTAGCAGAACACAAGAAATAACTAAGATCAGAGCCAAACTGAAGGAGATAGAGACACAAGAAACCCTTCAAAATTCAATAAATCCGGGAGCTGGATTTTTGAAAAGATCAACAAAACAGACCACTAGCCAGATTAATAAAAAAGAAAAGAGAAAATAATCAAATAGATGCAATAAAAAACAATAAAGGGGATATCACCACTGATTCCACCGAAATACAAACTACCATCAGAGATTATTAAAACAACTCTATGCACATAAACCAGTAAACCTGGAAGAAATGGATAAATTCCTGGCCACTTGCACCCTTCCAAGCCTAAATCAGGAAGAAGTCAAAACCCTGATTGGACTATTAACAAGAGTTGAAGTTGAGGCAGCAATTAATAGCCTACCAACCAAAAAAATCCCAGGTCCAGGTGGGTTCACAGCTGAATTCTACCAGACATACAAAGAGGAGCTGGTACCACTCCTTCTGAAACTATTCCAAACAATCCAAAAAGAGGGAATCCTTCCCAATTCATTTTATGAGACCAGCATCATCCTGATACCAAAAACTGACAGAAACTCAAGAAGAAAAGAAAACTTCAGGCCAATATCTATGATGAACATAGATGCAAAAATCTTCAATAAAATACTGGCAAACTGATTGCAACAGCACATCAAAAAGCTTATCCATCACCATCAAGTAGGCTTCATCACGGGGATGCAAGGCTGGTTCAGCATACGCAAGTCTATAAACGTAATTCACCACATAAACAGAAGCAAAGACAAAAACCACATGATTATCTCAATAGATGCAGAGAAGGCTTTCGACAAAATTCAACAGTGCTTTATGCTAAAAACTCTCAATAAACTAGGTACAGATGGAATGTATCTCAAAATAATAAAAGCTGTTTACAACAAACCCACAGCCAATATCATACTGAATGTGCCAAAACTGGAAGCATTCCCTTTGAAATCTGGCATTAGACAAGGATTCCCTCTCTTACCACTCCTAATCAATATAGTATTGGAAATTCTAGCCAGAGGAATCAGGCAAGAAAAAGAAATAAAGCGTGTTCAATTAGGAAAGGAGGAAGTCAAATTGTCTCTATTTGCAGCTGACGTGATTGTATATTTAGAAGACCCCATCATCTCAGCCCAAAATCTCCTGAAACTGATAAGCAACTTCAGCAAAGTATCAGGACACAAAATCAATGTGCAGAAATCTCAAGCATTCCTAGACACCAATAACAGACTTAAAGAGAACCAAATCAAGAACGAACTGTCATTCACCATTGCTACAAAGAGAATAAAATACCTAGGAATACAACTAACAAAGGATGTAAAGGACCTCTTCAAGGATAACTACAAACCACTGCTCAAGGAAGTAAGAGAGGACACTAACAGATGGAAAAACATTCCATGCTCATGGTTAGGAAGAATCAATATTGTGAAAATAGCCTTGCTGCCCAAAGTAATTTATAGATTCAATGCTATCCCTATCAAGCTACCAGTGACCTTCTTCACACAACTGGAAAAAACCACCTTAAACTTCATATGCAACTAAAAGAGAGCCTACATAGCCAAGTCAATTCTAAGCAAAAAGAACAAAGCTGGAGGCATGATGCTACCTGACTTCAAACTGTACTATAAGGCTACAGTAATCAAAACAGCATGGTACTGGTACCAAAACAGAGATATAGACCAATGGAACAGAACAGAGGCCTTCGAGGCAACAGCACACATCTACAACCATCTGATCTTTGACAAACATGACAAAAGCAATGGGGAAAGGATTCCCTGTTTAATAAATCGTGTTGGGAAAACTGGCTAGCCATGTGCAGAAAGCAGAAACTGGACCCTTTCCTGACACCTTACACTAAAATTAACTCCAGATGGATTAAAGACTTAAACATAAGACTTAACACCATAAAAACCTTAGAAAAAAACCTAGGCAATACCATTCAGGACATAGGCATAGGCAAGGACTTCATGACTAAAACACCAAAAGCATTGGCAGCAAAAGCCAAAATAGACAAATGGGATCTAATTAAACTCCAGAGCTTCTACACAGCAAAAGAGACAATCATTAGGGTGAACTGGCAACCAATAGAATGGGAAAAAATTTTTGTAATCTATCCATCTGACAAAGGGCTAATATCCAGAATCTACAAAGAACTGAAACAGATTTACAAGAAAAACCCATTTAAAAGTGGGCAAAGGATATGAACAAACACTTTTCCAAAGAAGACATATATGAGACCAACAAACATATGGAAAAATACTCATCATTACTGGTCATTAGAGAAATGCAGATCAAAACCACATTGAGATACCATCTCATACCAGTTAGAATGGTGATCATTAAAAAACCTGGATACGACAGATGCTGGAGAGGATGTGGAGAAATAGGAACACTTTTACACTGTTACTGGGAGTGTAAATTAGTTCAACCATTGTGGAAGACAGTGTGACCATTCCTCAAGGACCTAGAAATAGAAATTCCATTTGACCCAGCAATCCCATTACTGGTTATATATCCAAAGGATTATAAATCATTCTATTATAAAGACAGATGCATGTGTATGTTCATTGTGGCACTGTTTACAATAGCAAAGACCTAGAACCAACCCAAATACCTGTGAATGATAGACTGCCCAGGGCAAATGTGGCACATATACACCATGGAATACTATGCAGCCATAAAAAAACGCCGAGTTCGTGTCCTTTGTAGGGACATGGATAAACCTGAAAACCATAATTCTCAGCAAACTGACACAAGAACAGAAAATCAAACACCTCATGTTCTCACTCATAGGTGAGAGTTGAACAATGAGAACACATGGACACAGGGAGGGGAGCATCACACACTGGGATCTCTTGAGGCGTCTAGGGGAGGGACAGCAGAGGGTAGGGAGTTGGGGAGGGATAACATGGGGAGAAATGCCAGATATAGGTGATGGCGATGGAGGCTGCAAACCAGATTGCCGTGTATGTACCAATGCAACAATTCTGCATGTTCTCCATATGTACCCCAGAACCCAAAGTGCAATTTTATATATATAGATATATCGATATATCTATAAAATAGATTTATATAATGCATCTATAAAGTAGATATATATAATGCATCTATAAAGTAGATATATATAATATATATAAAAATATATAAAATATATATATAATCTATCAAATATATATTATATATTTATTATATATGCTTATATAAATATATAATTAGATATGATATATATCCATATAAATGTGATATATATATGATATGTAAAAATTATATATGATATATATACTATATAAAATATATAGTAGATGATATGTTATATATATTATCTACTATATAATATAGTATATAGTAGATTATATATTATATAGTATATTTATACTATATATTATATATAGTATATAATACATTACATAATATATAATACATATATATGTATTATATATATTATATATAATACATATATTTATATAATAGTTATATTTTATATATATATATAAAACAAAAACCTAATAGTTCTTGACAGAGAAAGACACTAAAGAGAGAATTACTCCACAATGTGGTAAATGTTATATTTTAACCAAGGATTTGAGAAAACTTGAAGAGGGAGGAAGATTGCTTTTGTCCGGAGTGGAAATCTAGTTCATGGTATAATTGCTTTATTCAGAATCAAATAGGCTTTGAAACAGTCTCTCACTCTGTCACTCAGGCTGCAGTGGAGTGCAGTGGCGTTATCTTAACTCACTGCAGCCTTGACCTCCTGGGCTCAAGCAGTCCTCCCACCTCAGCCTGCTAAGTAGCTAAGGCTACAGACATGTGCCATCACACCTGGCCAATTTTGTATTTTTTGTAGAAACAAGGTCTCACTATGTTGCTCAGGCTGGTCTCTGGACTCAAGTGATCCATGCATCTTAGCCTCCTAAAGTTCTGGAATTACAGGTGTGATCCATCGTGCCTGACCTAGATCGAATAGAATTTAAATCTGTAGATTCTGTTCCAAAGATGGGAAGGACATTTCTTCTTAAAACTTGAGGGCGCCCTTTCATTTACATAGATTTAAACTCACAGCTTGGTGAGTTTCCAGAAAGATCAAAGACTTCTCAAAGCATCATATGAATTAGTCACTAGTGCTAACATGGAGCTCTCTCCTGGGTTTCATTCTAGATGCCATTTAATCTTATGATAGGTATATGAATTATTTGGTTGAGGCTACTTACCATATTAACATGATGTATGGTCATTATGGAGGGGCTGGGTTCAGATGTCTGAACTTCAGCAAAAATCCTCTTCTTTCTGCAGGAAAGGCAGAATTGACAGTTTTTTAAAGTATGAGGCAAAGGAACATGAGCTATTTATAGATTCACTTCCCCCAACAGACTGAACACAATAGAAGCCTGAAATCAAATGGTGACCAGATGTGCCCAGGCATACCCCAAGTCTGGATGTTGAAATTGTAAAAGACAGAGCCTCTAGGGAATTGGTCTCAGGGCAGAAGCAGTGTACTCAAGCCGGTAAGATCACCGTCTGTATACAAATAGTCCCTTAGACAGTTGGTCCTCTGGAGTGGAAGAGGCAAACAAGTGTATTCAAACTCACTTTTCTTTCTTCTCTTCCTAGAAGTGGGGAATAATCCCTTTGTCAATAATTGTATTGCCCAATTCTTGTCTCTTTAGTTGGGCAGATAGGAAAGATAAAACTGTGTTCTGGGGATTTGCACTGAATTGATGTTGGAGGAAGATTAATGCAGCTTCCATGCAGTTGGTAGAGATTGTGGTTCTGCTGAGATGAGAAGACATCTCACAGGAATGGAAACCTGTAATTACTTTTCTTTCTTTACTGTTCCTCCGCTGTTAAACTAATTTCATCTTGTTTGTGGTGGTGTTGTGGCAGTGTTTAAAGCACAGACATGTAGTGTTCTCTGGCTAGTATTGCTTTTCCTTTTCTCCCACATAAGAAAATAGAAACAACTTCCTCTTTCCATAAGCATCTGGAAACATTCCCATGGAGTTTTAAAGATTCAGTTTCAGGGTTTGGGAAAGTTATACTTAATTTTGGAAAATGTTGTAACCAGCTTGCTTCAATGGGAAGGGAGAAAAGAAAATAGCACCTTTTGAGAACCTACAGTCTTCCAGGTACTGTACTGAGTACTTATCTCATGCACTGTTTACAACAACCCTGGAAAGTGGGTTAATATTCTATTTTAACCGATGTGCGTAAGTTCAGAGGTGAAGACCAGTTTTAGCCCATTCTACTGTCTCACCACATTCTACTACCTTTGCACTCCTTCTCTGTTCTTACCTCTGTTATTTGAAGTATGATATGAATTAGCTGACAATTAGAAAATATTGAACTGTTAAATCTTGCATTTACTGTAGTAAAGCACCAAGAGTCATGAATATAGAACATGTGTTTTCAAGCCTGTCTATTGGTCCCTCTCTCTGAGATGTGGAGAACCCCATCTATTTTTAGTTTTGTTTTTTGAGACAGGGTTTGACCCTGTTGCCCAGGCTAGAGTGCAGTGGTGTGATCTCAGCTCACTGCAACCTTTGTCTCCTCCCACTTCAGCCTTCCAAGTACCTGGGACTACAGGTGCGTGTCACCACACCCAGGTAATTTTTGTATTATTACTATTTTTGTAGAGATAGAGTTTTTCCAAGTTGTCCAGGCTAGTCTTGAACTCCTGGGCTCAGGCAATCCACTTGAGCCTCCCAAAGTGCTAGGATTACAGATGTAAGCCACCACACCCAGCCTATTTTTAGTTTTGTATCCAGATTAAGTGCTTGTGTACATGTACAGTCAGGATGCTTTGTTCGGAATCCCCTGAATAGCCCTTAGTGACCCAGCTTCTCTCTCAGGCACAAAAAATAGTGCATACATTATAGCAAATGGATGCTTCATTTTACCCATTCTGACCCGGGGGCTGGGTTTTGAAATGTACTTGATTGATTGGTTGGTTGGTTAACAGGATCTCCCTCTGTCTCCCAGGCTGGAGTGCAGTGGTGTGATCATAGCTCACTGCAGCCTCTACCTCCCGGGCTCAAGGGATGATTCCACCTCAGCTTCCTGGGTAGCTGGGACTACAGGTGTGCGCCGCAAAGTGCAGCTAATTTGTATATTTTTTGTAGAGATAGGGTTTTGTCACATTGCCCAGGCTGGTTTCAAACTTCTGAGCACAAGAGATTCTCCTGCTGCAGCCTCCCAAAGTGGTGGGATTACAGGCATGAGCCACTGTGTCTGACTTGAAGTGTACTTTAAAAGTGGTGAAATATAACCAGAGGTGCCCATGGAGGAGTCTTGAGTGTGTGCACAACCCTGTAACCATTGTGCTCTTTTTCCTTCCTGGCACAACCCTACATTTTCTGGTACCTCTTTTTTTTTCTTTGGAGACGGAGTCTCGCTCTGATGCCCAGGCTGGAGTGCAGTGGTGAGATCTCAGCTTACTGCAGCCTTTGCCTCCTGGGTTCAAGGTATTCTCCTGCCTCAGCCTTCTGAGTAGCTGGGACTACAGGCATGCGCCACCATGCCTGGCTAATTTTTGTATTTTTGGTAGAGACAGAGTTTCACCATGTTGGCCAGGCTCATCTGGTACTCCTGTCCTCAAGTGATTTGCTGCATTGCCCTCCCAAAGTGCTGGGATTACAGGTGTGAGCCACCGTGCCCACCCTCTTGATGCCTCTTTTTCTGAGTAGATTCTTTCTAATCTGTGAAGTCCCTTAGAAAGTCCAGTTTCATATTAGAGAGGGAAAGAGTAAATACAGGACTTCCAGACTGAATCTAGGAGAATCTTAATGTATTATATACATACACACATTTTACACACACATACATATTTGAGTAGAATTAAATCCTATATTGTTTTCTAGGTTTATCCTAAATCCCACCGGCTTTTAAGTATTTATTTTCTAGCAAGGCTTTATCCCCTCTGATCAGTATCTTCCACATGGAAGTACTTTCGCAGTAGGGAGGATGAATCTCTTAGGCATTTGTCAGCTTCATTAGGATTTTTAGAGGTTTACTATTTTTCATTGAAAATCAGCCTCAAGTTTCTGATTGACTGTCCTGGTTTGTGTCAGTATATTTCTTAGTTGTCACTAACAAGTAATTGTGGAGCTGTGTGCTCACCCCCACCACCCACAAGTCTCTTTTCCATCATCTTATTTTTTGTGTTTTGCATAAACTTTGGTAAGTTGCTGAGTCAACCTTGAGAAACACCTTTGTCTGGGGATACGGGCTAAGGCTGGAGTCAGGCTTTGTTTGCTTGGTTGAAGTGACTTGATATGAGGGGCTGAGGTGTAAGAAGAGCTACAGACCAATGTGGTGAGAGATCTTGTGACTCTAACATGCAGCACTTCCCTCCTGCAAGCTAGTCTTTAGGATTGGAGGAGGGAAGTGTGGCTTGAGGGAAGTCAGTACCCTGCCAGTAGGATGTATGAGGTGGACGCTGTTCAGGTCAACACGTAACTAATCTCTTCAACCAGACCCTGGATTGCCGAGAATGATATGGACTTGAGCTGGGCTGGCTCAACCCACAATGAAGCCAAAATTGTCTCAGAGGCTCAGCTCCCTTGCTTCTCTTACACTGAGATTGGTCTCAAGAGACCCATTCAGACTAAACAGTATGAAAAACAGGAAATTTGCTCCTAGCAGCATGGCTGCAGAAAAAGTTTTTCCACATAGGCAGGAATGGGTGTTAAAAACAAAAACTCCGGCTGTGCGTGGTAGCTCATGCCTGTGATCTCAGCACTTTGGGAGGCTGAGGTGGGCAGATCACAAGATCAAGAGATCAACTTGGTGATCTTAGCCAACATGGTGAAACCCCATCCCTACTAAAAATACAAAATTAGCTGGGCGTGGTGGTGCACACCTGTAGTCCCAGCTACTGAGGAGGCTGAGGCAGGAGAATCACTTGAACCTGGAAGGTGGAGGTTGCAGTGAGCTGAGATTGCGCCTCTGCCCCTGCACTCCAGCCTAGGCGACAGAGCAAGACTCTGTCTCCAAAAAACAAAACCAAAAAAAAAAAAACTCCATCCTTATTGGACTACCTCTCTGAGTGCTACCTGACAGGACCCAATATCAAAAGGTGATAAAGAGCTTTGTAAACACATTAAAAAATATGAAAATAGTGCTTTGTGGAAGATACTGACCTGGTAATGTTTACCTTGCCTGAAGATCAGATATGTAGAAATTAATGCAGAAAGGATTGGGGGAAACCTAGAAAACAGCTATAATTTAATTTTAGTCAACACACATTTATTGTGACTATTCTGGATTCAGTCCATAGATTATGTATTCATTTATTCAGTCAGTGTTAACTGAACATGCACTATGCATTGTGCATGGGTGCCATGTTCCAGCTTCAGCTTTAGATGTGTGCTATCTTCTTTCCTCTTTAGTAGCTCAGGGGCTTCCTATGGTTTTCTTACAGCAGTTTAGGGCAACCCTGAATCTAGAGACCCAACTCCTGGGACTGCTGCTCTTTTGCATGATTTTGCTGCTGAGGATAGTGGAAGGTGAGAAGGGAGATATGTTGGAAGGAAGGAGAGGGGACAAAGAGAAAACTAAAAGCTAGAAAGGAAATGCTTTTTTTCTTCCTTCCCTTCTGTGACATCATTCTGTCCAGATAAGCTGAGTGTTGAGGAAGGCTTGTAAGCCCTCAGAACGTGACCCAAGTCCTCTCTCTAACCCTGGCTTCTATTCACAACCCTAATATGACTCAGTCAGTGTGTCATGAACACATTTCTGCAGAAGATACTGTGTAGTCAAAAGATTCTTTAGTCATTTCTCTGTGAGGAAACCGAACTATTGTTAAAAACTTTTTTGTTTTTGAGACGGAGTCTTGCTGTGTAGCCAGGCTGTAGTGCAGTGGCACAATCTCGGCACACTGCAACCCCTGCCTCCCAGGTTCAAGCGATTCTCCTGCCTCAGCCTCCAGAGTAGCTGGGACTACAAGTGTGTGCCACCATACCCAGATAATGTTTGTATTTTTAGCAGAGACGGGTTTTACCGTGTTGGCTAGAATGGTCCTGATCTCTTGACCTCATGATCTGCCCGCTTCAGCCTACCAAAGTGCTGGGTGCTGGGATTACAGGCATGAGCCACCGTACCTGGCCTAAAAGTTTTTATTGAAATAAACATACAGAAAAATGCACATAAATGTACAGCATAATGAGTTTTCTTTTTTGAAAGGGTGGGCAGTCTCACTCTGTTGACCAGGCTGGAGTGTAGTGGTGTGGTCATGGCTCACTGCAGCCTCAACCTCCTGGGCTCAAGCCATTCTCCCATCTCAGCATCCTGGGACTACAGGTATGCACAAACATGCCTGGCTTTTTTTTTTTTTTGGAGACAGTCTTGCTCTTGTCGCCCAGGCTGGAGTACAATGGTGCGATCTCGGCTCACTACAACCTCCGCCTCCCAGGCTCAAGCAATTCTCCTGCCTCAGTCTCGCAGGTAGCTGGGATTACAGGGGCCCACCACTACACCTGGCTAATTTTTGTATTTTTAGTAGAGATGAGGTTTCGTCATTTTGACCAGACTGATCTCAACCTCCTAACCTCAGGTGATCTGCCTACCTTGGCCTCTCAAAGTGCTGGGATTACAGGCATGAGCCACTGTGCCTGGCCCTTTTATTTTTTGTAGAGACAGAATCTCACCATGTTGCCCAAGCTGGCCTCAATCTCCTGGGCTTGAGCAGTCCTGCTGCTTCAGCCTCCCAAAGCGCTGGCATTACAGGTATGAGCCACCATGCCCAGCCCACGGTGAATTTTCACAAGCTAGGGATATCCATGTAACCAGTGTCCAATTAAGAAATAAAACATCATCGGCACCTTAGAAGTCCTCCTTGTATTCTGTTAAAACATGTTTTAAAGCTCTTTTCTGGGACCTTTTCCAGTGAATTCTGTGAAATGTTGAGAGGTGAGCTGCTTGATAACGGGTTTTTCTACCTCAGTTCAAGAGTGAGTTTCATCGTGCTGCTTCCTAGCAGACCCTCTCCTGGGTCTAGTAGCATTAAGTGCTAGAACCAGATGACCCCATTAAATTCTCCAGTGCATCAAGGTGATAGGGTTTGTTTGCAGGGGTTACTCTTTTATGTATTCTTAAAGTGTGCTGAGTGAAAGAGTGGCTGAAACACCAGCATTGGAGACCCTGTGCAAAATAGACTCAAGAAAAATCAGGTGGTCTTCTAAAAGTGCCTAAGGGTACAAGTGGATAGAAAGTTTGGACTCAGATATAAGTCATCCTTCTACCACTAACTTGCTATGTAACCTTCAGCAAATTATTCCTCTCTGGACATCAGTAGTGCCCCTACCTTACCTGTTAATCTGAATGTAGGAGAGGGCAGACATAGGCCAAAGATGGCCCTGTCAGGCTTTTCATTCAAGCTTCCCTTCTTTTTTCACTTCAAGGACTATGTGGACTCCTTGAACAACCTTCTGAGACAGAAGACCCAAGACAATGCTCCTCTTTCACTCTGTTTTGTGTTTATATTGCTCTTAGTTTATGTAGGATCTTAATGGGATTCAGTTGAGAGCTGTCAGTATCCCATTTAACCTCCTTATGTCCAGTCCTGTTCTTGTTTCTGTCTATGAAGATGGATTTAAATTTGTTATTACTTTGTATTATAATTATAAAATATAATGAAAGTTTAAAAGTATGTTTTTAAAATAAATCTGTATATCATGAAGAATATCTTTAAAATAGATTAAATCAGTGAGGCTTTGGTATATATATATATATCATTCCTGCTCAGTTTTGGCACTGTTCATGTTGAATACATGCCATATTTAATAGCTGCATGTAGGATTGTATTACAGCCCAGCATTATTAGCTATTATTCACATCCAGGGCAAGTAACCAGCAAGCTTCCTAGGGAACTATGCTTGCGTTTTGGGGCAGCTCCAAGCTTGATTGTATGGCTCACATAAGAATGGAAGATATATATGTAAAGGAGAGCCAATAAGAAGAAAGACTGTGGAGTTAGAATTTTGCAAACTGGGCAGAGTTTTAAAGGACCATCCATCATGCAGTATAGTTTTTGGTTAAGACTGTGGACTGTAGAGCCACAACCAGGCAGCTTGGGTTTGAATCCCACCTCTGCCATTTATTGGATGTATGTCTGGGCAACTTTCTTGACCTCTCTTTGGTTCAGTTCTCCCATCTGTAACATGAAGATGATGATAATAAGTATCTACTTCATGGGTTATTGTGAGAAGTAAGTGACTTAACACATGTAAAGGACTCTGACCATTACCTGTTACATCAAATTGTTCTTAATGCTTTCACATCTATCATGACACTATCTGAATCTTTGTCGTTTTTTGTTTTTTTTTTTTACTATAAGCTGCTTAATCCCACGTGAGGGAATTCTTTTCTGATGGAAGAAACTGTTCATCTTTAAATGCAAGGCAATTTGGGATTAAGATGCAATATAAAGTTTCCTCTACAGATTTTTTTTTTTTACAGCCAACTGTGCTTGCATATATCTATTTTCTAAGACGTGGACACCCATAGCATGGGAAGAAAAGCTCACAGTAATTTTTAAAAGCTGAGTCTTTGTTTTCTAGGTATTCTCTCTGTAGTGTGGTATAACCACTGTAAGCTTCTTAATTCCACTTGAAGAAGTGGCTGAAGGTTTCCTTACAACAGTTGTTCTCAGAGTGTGATCTGTAGAACAGCATCATCAGTATTACCTGAGAACTTGTTAGAAATGCAAATTCTTGGGCTCTACCTCAGACCTAGTGAATCAAAACTTTATGGCGGGGGCTGCAGTTTACAAGTCCTCCAGGTGATTGTGATGCATGTTAAAAATCAGAACCAGTGCTCCACAAATTTTCTGCTATTTATAGACAAGTGGGAGCATAATTAGAATTACGGGCAGGGGAAGAGATCACTCAAACTTGGAAAATAGCTGTCCTAAATGAGTGGATGTCTTCATAGTAGAAAATTCTTTAGTTTACAAAATGCTTTCATATATGTTGTCACATTCATACGTATTTGATTGTCAGAAAATTATTGTATTTACCATTATTTCTACATTTTAGAAGGGCTGATAGAGTCTACCTTTATCTAGTAAGTCGCAGAGCTAGAACTGTCATTTGGAGTCTTCTACGTCCAAGTCCTGGGCTCTTCTATAGAATCACATAACCATTCTATTCTAAAGCTGTAAGTGAGCAGTTTTTCTGGTTGACTTACTTTAACAGGCCTTGAGATGAGAAATTGTGTGAAAGTAATTTATTAGGACATATTGCCAGGGGAGAATGGGGCAGATGGGTGGGAAATTGGAACTAGCAAAAGTTGGAAGCCAAACAAGGGTTCATTGGAAGTTAACTGACTTATCTTCACAGGGTTGCCTTAAAGACAGAGTATAGAATTTTTCTGATCAAGAATTTCCTCATCAGATTTTCCTTGCACCCATCAGTCATTGGTTAAGACTGTCCCCCATAAGATATCTGACTCGCAAAAGGAGTTCCTGCACAAAGAAAAAAAAAATCAGTATTCATAATGATGACTTCAGGGTCTTGCAATTTCAAAGTCTGTAGATACTGAAGAAAAACAGACCAAACAAACAATTTTATTTTTTTTTTTTTTTTTTTGAGCCAGGGTCTGGCTCTGTTGCCCAGGTTGGAGTGCAGAGGCAGGATCTCAGCTCACTGCTGCCTCAACCTCATAGGCTCAAGTGATTCTCCCACTACAGCCTCCCAAGTAGCTAGGACTACAGGTGCATGCTACCATGCTCAGCTAATTTTTGTATTTTTTTGTAGAGATGGGGTTTCAACATGTTGCCCAGTCTCATTTTGAACTCCTAGGCTAAAGCCATCCACCTGCCTCAGCCTCCTAAAGTATTGGGATTATAAGCATCAGCTACCACGTTTAGCCCAATTTGAATTTTTATTTTTTGCTTTTGAGACAGAGTCTTGCTCTGTTGCCCATGCTGAAGTGCAGTGGCCCAGTGTCAGCTCAATGCAACCTCCCTTCTGGGTTCAAGCAATTCTCGTGCCTCAGCCTCCTGAGTAGCTGTGCGGGCCTGAAATTTTAATTTAAATGAAGGTGACAGTGGTTTCTGGCTAACTAGTTAATCAGAAATGTATTTGAATAATGGCTGGGTGTGGTGGCTCATGCCTGCAATCCCAACACTTTAAGAGGTGAGGCTGACAGATCACTTGATGTCAGGAGTTGGAGACCAGCCTGACCAACATGGCAAAACCCCACCTCTACTAAAAATTCAAAAATTAGCCGGGCGTGGTGGTGGGCTCCTGTAATCCCAGCTAGTCGGGAGGCTGAGGCAGGAGAATCACTTGAACCCGAGAGGTGGAGGTTGCAGTAAGATGAGGTTGTGCCATTGCACTCTAGCCTGGGTGACAGAGTAAGACTCTGTCTCCAAAAAATAAAAAATAAATGTATTTCAATAAGAGTCTCATTTTGTGATCATTTAGGAAAAAGTGGCTTAACCATTACTTTATGACAGTCATTTTTGCTGCTCACTGAATATTCATGGCCCTTCATCTCCTGCTACTAGGATTTCACTTTCCATTCCCACTTTAGGATTTCACTTTCCAGGCTCCAGTCACATGGTGAGGCCATGTGATTGGTTCTAGCCAGTGGGTTATTAGCAGAAATAATGTCTGAGCCTTTAATTGCTGGGATATGACCCTTCAAAGTTGTCTTTCCTTCTGACAGCATGATCAGCAGTATTGGAGGTGGGTGGTTCTGTCACTTGGGTCATAGAGAAGCTACAGCAATCAGAGTCCCCTACTGACTCCCATGTAGCATGAGCCAGAAATAAACTTCATTGTTTTAAGCCACTGTGCTTTTGGGGTTTGCTGCAATATCCAAACTTATTCTTTCTTAAGTGATAGATTATTCAGTGTTGAGTTTATTGAATGGCTTTAACTTTGATACAATATCAGTCACAGTAAGAAAATGGGTCAAAGTGATCTGTACATGTACTTTCATTTCATTTTCAATGATAAATTATTGAATTTCCAAGGATTGAAAGTATGCAGGACTCTCTTTAGTCTTGCTTTTTCCCCTTTTCCTATGGAAACCCACAAATCCATTATAATTTTTGAAGTTGGCTCTAAAAATGACTTTTTCACTGCAGCAGGGCTTGGCAAACTATAATCTGTGGGCCAAATCTTGCCACTACCTGTTTTAGTAAGTAAAGATTTTTTGAAAGACAGCCATGGCCATTCATTTATGTAATATTTATGGATGATTTTGTATACTACAGAGATAGAATTGAGTAGTTGTGACAGAAACATTATGGCCCTCAAAGCTGAAAATATTTGCTATCTGGCTCTTGATAGAAAAAGTTTGCTAGTGTCTGACCTTACTATTTAGTAGAGAAATCCTGTCTCTACTACAAATACAAAAATTGGCCAGGCACGGTGGCACATGCCTGTAATCCCAGCTACTTGGGAGGCTGAGACAGGAGAATCGCTTGAGCCCAGGAGGCAGAGGTTGCAGTGAGCCAAGATCGCGCCACTGCATTCCAGCCTGGGCAACAGAGTGAGACTATCCCAGATAAAAAATGAAAGTGATCCTTAATTATTAGGAATGGAAATGTTCCCAGATGATTTGCCTCAGTTGTTGGAGATGGTCTCGTTCTTGGTTCCTCCAATGGAAGGAAACCGTTCTTTTGGATCTCTAGTCCAGTGTTGCCTTTTTAATATACTATCCTTTAGGCAGAGACACGGCTCACCCTTCTTGGGCTCTGCCTATTACTAGATAAAGACTCCTTCAGCCCTGATGATCATGCCATCTTTTATATTGCCACCCTCATTGTCCTTATCCAGGCCAGCTGCTGCGCAGACTGCTAACATGTCTACTTCTCATATAATTGCTGTTCAATATGTCTGCTTTGTGCTTGTTGCTGTTGGCAGTTAAACTTGCCATTGTGTTAGGGCTTTTTCAGGTTACAAGGATGAGGGGTGATTTGGTTATCACACACTGTGGGTCATTAATATAAGGCTATGTGGGGAAATAAACTGGAAACTGTCAGCAGTCACACAGCCAAGCCACATGACCACTAGAATATTATTTATTACTGCTCAGAATTCAACAGTACATGTAAGAGACCAGTGGTAGCTCTCTCCTCTCTAGAAATCCCCAAGAGAGTTGATCAGTTAATCTTTGGCATACCCTTATTAACATTATTGTCATTATTATTAGAGACAGGGTCTCACTCTGTGGTCTAGGCTGGAGTGCAGTGGCGCAATTATGGCTCACTACAGCCTCAATCTCCTGGGCTCAAGTAATCATCCTGCCTCAATGCCTTAGCCTCCTGAAGTAGCTTGAACTACAAGCATGTGCCACCACACCTGGCTATTCTTTATATTTTTTGTAGAGACAGGGTCTCACTATATTGCCCAAGCTGGTTTCAAGCTCCTGGCCTCAAGTGATCCTCCCACCTTGGCCTCTCAAAATGGTAGCATTGCAGGGAGGAGCCACCTTGCTTGTCCCCTTACTAGTATTCTTATTTGGATCACTTACAAGCTGACAGTGAACATGAGCTGACAGTGAGCATGTAAGAGTATGAGTGTTAGGTTTGTGCTAAATATGCTTACATTTGCTTGGGAGTTGAGTCAGTGAAGCCCTGGAAAGAAGTGGAGACATAAAACATGAAAATTATGATCAAGGAATCACTTGTGGTTGTCTTTTTAGAAGAGGCTATAGGAGTGACTAGAACTTAGAGTCTATTCCAGTAAAGCTATCTGTCATCATTTCTCACAGGATTCTAATGAATCTATCTTTTTGTAGGGAGGAGGGAAGTGTTAGAGGTAGATGTCCATCTGTGTGTTAGGATAGCCACATAAGGAATCTATCAGATCTCACATGCCACTCAGACATTTGTCCATGGGAACATTCTTTAGCAAAAAAAAGCACTGATAGAAATGGCAAAATCCAGCTGGGCGCAGTGGCGTACGCCTGTAATCCTAGCAATTTGGGAGGCCAAGGTGGTCAGATTACCTGAAGTCAGGAGTTCGAGATCAGCCTGGCCAATACGATGAAACCCCGTCTCTACTAAAAATACAAAAATTGGCCAGGCATGGTTACGCATACCTGTAATCCCAGCTACTCGGGAGGCTGAGGCAGGAGAATCATTTGAACCCAGGAAGTGGAGTTGGAGTGAGCCGTGATTATGCCACTGCATTCCAGCCTGGGCAATAGAGCAAGACTCTCTCAGAGGAGGAAAAAAACAGAAATAGCAACATCCTGCATAAAAAAAATTTTTTTCAGTTATCTCAAAGCTCAGTTTTTCTGTTTCCTTTGGGAACTAGGGTCTTATGTTGGGAATATGGAATTATGTTTTTGTGTGCATTTATGTGTATATGTATCTATTACCTCTATATAAGCTCCTCCTACTTTCTTTTTCTTTCTTTCTTTCTTTTTTTTTTTTGAGACGGAGTCTCTCTGTATCACCCAGGCTGGAGTGCAGTGGTGCGATCTCAGCTCACTGCAACCTCTGCCTCCCAGGTTCAAGCAATTTTCCTGCCTTAGCCTCCTGAGTAGCTGGGATTATAGGCACTCACCACCACACCCGGTTAATTTTTATATGTTTAATAGAGACAGGCTTTCACCATCTTGGTCAGGCTGGTCTTGAACTCCTGACCTTTTGATCCACCTGCCTTGGCCTCCCAAAGTGCTGGGATTACAAGTGTGAGCCACTGCAACCAGCCTCTTTCCTTTTTTTTTTTAAACTTTTCAGAAAGTGAAGCGTTAGACAGGGACGTAGGGGACTGGCTTAGGGATAGAGAGAGATTTCTATTTTTACATTTTTACCTTCCAATAAAGGTAATAAAAGAGTAGCATTTAGCAAAGGAGATATTTTAGGATCTGATAGCAGAGAGACCCTAAACTTTCAACTTTGGTACACCAATCCCTTCTAGGTGAAAGGTGGTGAAGCATAATATGTGTAGGTTATTTCCCAGATTCATAATTTACTGGCGATAATCCTGGACAAATACATTTATGTTTCTGTGCCTCAGTTTTCTATAAAATGAGGATAATAATGATACCTGAGAGTCGTTGTGAGGACTATAGTAGTAAATAAACGTAAAACACAAAATAGTGCTTAGCAGATAAGTGCTGTATGTGTTGTCTGTTATTATTGACTTCTTTGATACCATAATCAATAACTTATCGGCCAGGCATGGTGGCTCACAACTATAATTACAACTGTAATCCCAGCACTTTCGGAGGCCAAGGCGGGTGGATCACCTGAGGTCAGGAGTTCAAGACCAGCCTGGCTATCATGAGGAAACCTGGTCTCTACTAAAAATACACAAGTTACCAGGGTGTGGTGGCTCACATAGGTAATCCCAGCTACTTGGGAGACTGAAGGAGGATTATCACTTTAACCCAGGAGGCAGAGGCTGCAGTGAGCTGAGATCACACCATTGCACTCCAACCTGGGTGACAGAGTGAAACTCAATCTCCAAACAAACAAAAATGAACTTATCCAGCAGACTAGACTTTCTCTCTAGTCATTTTCCATTACATAATGTTTGTCTCCAACCTGGATTCTGTAGTAATGGTTTTTTGTTTGTTTGTTTTTTGAGACAGGGTCTTGCTCTGTTGCCTGGGCCAGAGTGCAGTGGCACAGTCAACTCACGGTGGCCTCGAAGTCCTGAGCTCAAGTGATTCTCCTGACTCATCCATCTGAGTAGCTAGGACTATAAGTACATGCCTCCATGTGCAGCAGATGTTTTTATTTTTGTAGAGATGGGGTCTTGCTATGTTGCTTAGGCTGGTCTTGAGCTCCTGGGCTCAAGCGATCTTCCCACTTTAGCCTTCCAAAGTATTGGGATTGCAGGTGTGAGCCCCTACACCATACCATATGTACTTTTTTTTTTTTTTTTTTGAGACAGGGTCTTGCTTGTTGCCCAGGCTGGAGTGCAGTGGCCCAGTCACAGCTCACTGCAGCCTTGACCTCCTGGGCTCAAGTGATCCTCCTACCTCAGCCTCCTGAGTAGCTGGGACTACAGATGAACACCACCAAGCCTGGCTAATTTTTTCTATTTTTGATAGAGACCAGGTTTCACCATGTTGCCCAGGCTGGTCTCAAACTCCTGAGCTTAAGTGATCCGCCCACCTCAGCCTCCCAAAGTGTTGGGATTACAGGCATGAGTCATTGCATGTGGCCTACATGTGCATTTTAATA
The DNA here is from genome assembly GCA_004027715.1 of Plecturocebus donacophilus. NCBI lineage: Eukaryota > Metazoa > Chordata > Mammalia > Primates > Pitheciidae > Plecturocebus > Plecturocebus donacophilus. The sequence goes on along the minus strand of PVKP010011520.1, from coordinate 11,526 downwards.
GGGACCCTTTTAAGTTACAGCTAACCCAAATTGATTATACTTAAGAGAGAGGATTTCGGGCCGAGTCTGGTGATTCATGCCTGTAATCCCAGCACTTTGGGAGGCTGAGGCGGGCAGATCACCTGAGGTCGGGAGTTAAAAGACTAGCCTGACCAACATGGAGAAACCCCGTCTCTATTAAAAATACAAAATTAGCTGGGCATGGTGGTGCACACCTGTTAGTCCCAGCTACTAGGGAGGCTGAAGCAGGAGAATCACTTGAACCCGGGAGGTGGAGATTGTGGTGAGCCAAGATTGTGCCACTGCACTCCATCCTGGGCAACAAGAGCGAAACTGTCTCCAAAAAAAAAGGATTTCTAATACTCTACAGGATGGTAGGGAAAATCATTTGGGGCAGATGTGCTAAGGAGTTTGAATCAGGGAAAATTACATGCTTAGGGGATAACTAGAAAGATCAAGGCTTGAATGTGTCCCAGCTGCCATCCATTCCTGGCCTTTACTTTTCCTAAGCCGAGAAACTACTAGGGTCAGCTGGCAGTGAAAGCCTGGAGAGTTCAGGGGAGGCCTCAGGCTTTGTTGCAGTTCTGATTGGGGAAGTTGGTACTGGATTTTGTGCCGATGTAGAGACTGTTTGGGAGTTCCCAGAGGTAAGGATTGGAATGCGTGGATTCTCAGGAGATTTTAGCATGACATGAGGGGAAATTTGACATTGGTCAATGAGTTAAAAATTTGTGTCTACACAGAAACCTGTGTATGGATGCTTATAGCAGTTTTATTCATAACTGCCAAAATTTAGAAGTGACCGAGCTGGCTGGGTACAGTGGCTCACACCTGTAATCCCAGCACCTTGGGAGGCCAAGGTGAGCGGATCACTTGAGGTCGGGAGTTCAAGACCAACATGACCAAAATGGAGAAACCCCATCTCTACTAAAAATAAAAAATAAAAATAAATAAACAACCAAGCTGTTCTTCAGTAGGTGAATGAATAAACAAACTGTGGTATATACAAAAAGTGGATTAATATTCAGTGATAAAATAAGCTATTAAGCCATGAAAAGACATGGAGAAACCTTAAATGCATATTGTGAAGTGAAAAAAGCCAATGATTCCAATTATATGGCACTCCTGAAAAGGCAAAACTATGGAACAATAAAAATGATCAGTGGTTGCCAGGGGTTCTGGGAAAGGAAGGGAGGGATGATTATATGGAATGGGGGATTTTTAGGGAAGTGAAACTATTCTGTATACTATAACAATGGATACATGTCATTATATATTGTGCATTTACTTGTCAAAACAAAGGGTGAACCCTAATATAAGCTGTGGAATTTAGTTAATAATAATGTGTCAATATTGGTTCTTCATTTGTAACAAATGTACCACACTAACAAGATGTTAATAATGGAGGGAACTTGGGGTTGGGAGTGCTGAACAGGTATATAGGGACTCTGTGCTTTCTGCTCAGTTTCTCTGTAAACTTAAAACTAGTAAAAACAAAAGGGGGGTCTATGAAAAATAATAGTAGATTTGGAAAAAAATTTGCAATGCATATGGCAGATAAAGGACTACTATTTATAATATTATAAGAAGGCTTTTGGCTAGAAGCTGTGGCTCACACCTGTGATCCTAACACTTTGGGAGCCTGAGGCAGGCAGATCACCTGAGGTCAGGAGTTCAAAACCAACCTGACCAATATGGTGAAACCCCGTCCCTACTAAAAATACAAAAATTAGCCAGGTGTGGTGGCAAGCACCTGTAATCCCAACTACTGTGGAGGCTGAGGCAGGAGAATCACTTGGACCCAGGAGGTGGAGGTGGCAGTGAGCTGAGATCATGCCATTGCACTCCAGCCTGGGTGACAGAGTGAGACTCCATCTCCAAAGTAATAATAATAATAATTAATAATAATATAAGAAGGTTTTCAAGTGGACAGGAAAAAGAAAAGCAATTCAGTAGAAAAACAGTCGAAGGATATAAATAGGCACTTCATAGAAGAGTAAAACCAAATGGCCCAAACAATGAATGATGAACTCAAACTCTTTGTTACTGTAGTAACAAGATATGACCTTGTTTCTTTTAAACTAGGAACAGTGAAAAAGAACAGTGATGCTGATTGCTGGTGGGAATGTGCAAAAAATGACCCATATATTTTCAATAGAAAATGTAAAACTATTACAGCTTTTGAGAAAACCATCTGGCAATATTTATTAAAATAAATATTTTACCCTTTGACTAGGGGTCTTGTACCTGAAACTTATTCTATAAAAATAATACCAGTCCATAAGGATTATAGTCAATGTTTCTTTTTTTTTTTTTTTTTTTTGAGATAGAGTCTTGCTCTGTCTCTAGGTGCCAGGCTGGAGTGCAGTGGCGCGATCTTGGCTCATTGCTACCTCTGCCTCCTGGGTTCAAGCAATTCTCCTGCCTCAGCCTCCCAAGTAGCTGGGACTACAGACGCAAGCCACCATGCCCAGCTGATTTTTATATTTTAGTAGAGATGGGGTTTCACTATGTTGGCCAGGATGGTCTTGATCTCTTGACCTCATGATCTGCCTGCCTCGGCCTCCCAAAATGCTGGGATTACAGGCGTGAGCCACCATGCCTGGCCTTTTTTTTTTTTAAAGACAAAGTCTCACTCTGTAGCCCAAGCTGGATTGCAGTGATGCCATCTGACTCACTGCAGTCTCTGTCTCCTGGGGTCAAGTGATTCTCCTGCTCAACCTCCTGAGTAGCTGAGAGTATAGGTGCCTGCCACCATGCCCAGCTAATTTTTTTGTAATTTTAGTAGAGACAGGGTTTCACCATGTTGGCCAGGCTGGTCTCAAACGCCTGACCTCAAGTGATCTGCCTGCCTCCGCCTCCCAAAGTGCTAGAATTACAAGCATGAGCCACCATGCCCCACCATGGTCAAGGATGTTTACTAAAACATCTTTAGTAAAGATAAGATAGTAGAAACAAAGTGATTGCTCATAATGGCTGAATCAGTTTTGGTGTATTCATAGGGTAAAATATATTGCAGCTTCCTTGGAAGAATTTCCATGAGATGGTATTGATTGAGAAAAACAAAGAATATGATACATCCCATTTTTTAAGTTAAATCATTTAATATTCCACTTTTAAAGGAAGTAACTAAAACCCATATATATGCAAATATGTGTGTTTATGATTATGACTATGGGAGGAACAAAAAAGAAAGGCCGATGTTAACATGTTACCTGGGAGTGAAGATTAACATAGGGGAAGAGAAGGGAGATGAAAAGGAAATACAATGTTCCCACCTCAGCATGAATGCTGTCTCAGTTATTTTAAATTGTATTTTGTGTAACTGTGGCTGTATATGTACACATGAGAAAGAGTTACATGTGTACTTAATAAATACAATCTTTATGTCCATGATATATTATGCAATAAAAAGTAAGTTCCAGGTTGATATGTGTTGTATTTCAGTAAAAATAAAAAACAAAGACCACATAGATCTTTGTATATGTGGAGAAAGTTACAGAAGGAAACACATCAGGCCACTGTTTGAGTGCTTCAGTGAGTAGGATTGAGGTGAGCTTTTTCTCATACATTGTATTTTTTTTTTCCACTTGGTACAAGTAGTGAGCATTCTTTGTAATTTGAAAAACAGCAAAGAAAAAATGTAATTGTGTTCTTCTCATTTAATAATGACCATGTGGGTGAAACTTGGGGATTATAATTCTCTTTATGTGCAAATGAAAAGGTTAATAATGGAACAAAAAGACTCCAAAAGTGATTAGCAGATGGCAGTGGGATCAATTTTATTACTTTTTGCCAAAGGCCATTACAAAATGTTAGTAAGACTGTTACTCAGAAATACTGAAAGGGAGACATGGTAAAGTTTCTTCCACTGTAAAGTGAAACAACAGGAAGTAAGGAAACTTGAAGAACAATTTTAAATTGTAGAGTAATAGCTCAGTGTTTAACAGATAAGATTTGCCTTTCCTGATAAGTCTGCCAACAGTTATCTTGTTAGCAGCAGAATATCACAATGGTTGAGAGCGAGAGCTTTGTTTAGAAGTACCTACTACTAGCTGTGTGCCTTCAGTTTTCTCATATGAAAATTAGAGAATGATAACAGTAACCACTTCATAGATGTATTATAAGGATTAAATGAATTGATGCTAAGGAAATAACCTAATACTAAATAATTCCTTAGTTAAATGTTACTAGCCATATGGATCTAAAATGCTGGTTTTGAATAGAATACTTCTAATGAAGTATTCATTGTGTAAAAGAATCATAAAAATTCACCTTAAACATTAAAAGCGGTGCCCAGCACAGTATTTTGCTTTAGTAGATGCTTTACAAATACTGGTGGAATAAATAATTTTAATTCCTTTCACATAATTGTATTAGAGTCTCTGACTAGATTAACATTGTTTCACATATTTTGATTAGTATAGGACTTCAGAAATTAAAGTCAGTCAAATTAATGTTTGACTTCAGAAAATTAGGAGAAAAAGAACATTTATAGGGTGATAACTATTACCTATCATTTTTTTTTTTTTCTTTTGAGACAGAGTTTCACTCTTGTTGCCCAGGCTGGAGTGCAGTGGCATGATCTTGGCTCACTGCAACCTCTGCCTTCCGGGTTCAAGGGATTCTCTTGGCTTAGCCTCCTGAGTAGCTGGAACTAGGTGATAATAGTTATCACCCTACTTGGGATGGATTCAACAATAAAAGAGACTCTTGTGTACATAAATATACACAGCTTTCAATGGACGAATGTGAGGTTACTAAATTTGTACTTTCAACAGTTATTACACATTATCACAACTTTATATAGAAAAGGAATCTAAATAATTTACTGTATTACCATTTGATTATTAAATTCTCTTTCACTGTTTTCATTCCTTCATTTTTGTTTGAATTTTTATTTTGTTCTTCTTTTTTTTTTGAGACAGGGTCTTTCTCTTTTGCTCAGGCTGGATGGAGTGCAGTGGCACAATCACAGCTCACTGCAACCTCAACCTCCCAGGCTTAAGTGATACTCTTGCCTCAGTCTCAGCCTCCAGAATAGCTGGGACTACTGGCATGCACCATCACACTCTTTTTTATTTTTTATGTATACGGGTCCCACTATCTTGCTGAGGTTAGTCTCAAACTCCTGGGCTCAAGTGATCCTCCAGCTTGGCCTCTCAAAGTGCTGGGATTACAGGCATGAGTCGCCTTGCCTAGCCCATTTCTTCATTTAGTACACATTTTATGTATTTAGTAATATACCTTTAATATGTATTTATTTAGTATACACTTTTATTTACTATTTATGATTTATAGGGTCTTGCTGTGTCTCTCAGGCTAGAGTTCAGTGGTATAGTCATTGCTCATGCATTCTTGACCTCCTGAGCTCAATTGATCCTCTTGCCTCAGCCTCCTGAGTAGCTGGGACTACAGGTGTGCACCACCACACCTGGCTAATTTTTGTATTTTTTGTAGAGATGGGGTCTCCCTATGTTGCCCAGGCTGGTTTTGAACTCCTGTGCTCAAGTGATCCTCCTGCTTTGGCCTTACAAAGGGCTAGGATTTATTTGAATTGATTTTGGTAATTTATAATAGGCCAGATAATCATCCTTTTTATTTGGGTTTCCAAATCTATGATGCTAGAGTATATTCACTATGCATGAATGTCCTTCTTCTAATTTAAAAAATACTTTGCAAAAAAATAGTTTTGTCTTTTATATATGATTCTTTCTTCTTGTCCCCAGATATTTTTTTTTTAATCTTTCCCCATCTTAATCTGGCATTATCTATTTGTTTTTCCCCAAAGAAATCGCTTTTGTAAATATTTATTCTTTATAACACATTTGGTTTTCTAATCTGTTAATTTCAGTTTTCATATTAATTCACTCTTCCTGATTTTGTTGAATTTTTAAAAATTTAAATTGACATATAGTAAAGTTTACTTCTTTGGTGTATATTTCTATGAGTATTTATACATGCATAGATTCTTAGAATCACCACCACACACAGGACACAGAATAATTTGAACAACTCCAGAAATCCCCAAGTGCTGCTCCTTTGTATTCACACTGTCTTTCCACCCTGATCCTTGCCAGACGCTGATTTCCTTTTTGTTCCCATAGTTTTGCTCTTTCCAGAATCTCATGCATAGACTTACTATAGTATGTAACTTTTTAAGACTGAGTTTTCATCCTGGGCAACAAAGTGAGACGTCTCTAAAAAGAAAAAATAAAAGCCAGAGGTGGTGGTGCGCATCTCAAGTCTCAGCTACTTGAGAGTCTGAAGTGGAAGGGGAAGGGTTTGAAGCCGCAATGAGCCATCATTGTGCCACTGCATTCCAGCCTGGGTGACAGAGCGAGACCCTGCCTTAAAAAAAATAAAAGACTGGGTTTTTTTTTTTTTCAGTTATAGTAATGCGTTTGAGATCCATCCATGTTGTTGTGTGTATTAAGGAGTTTCTTTTTTATTTCTAAATAGTATTCCATTGTGTGGATATACCACAGTTGGTTTATCTATTCACTCAAGCCAGCAGTCCCCAACCTTTCTGGCACCAGGGATAGATTTTATAGAAGACAGTTTTTCTACAGACTGGGGTGGGATAGGGGAATGGTTTCAGGATGACTCAAGCACATTACATTTATTGTGCACTTTATTTCTATTATCACATTGTAATATATAATGAAATAATTATGCAGCTCACCATAATGCAGAATCAGTGGGAGCCCTGAGCTTGTAGTAGATGGTCCCATCTGGGGGTGATGGGGACAGTGACAGATCATCAGGCATTAGATTCTCATAAGGAGGCCGGGTGAGGTGGCTCACGCCTGTAATCCCAGCACTTTGGGAGGCCGATTGGAGGGCAGATCACCTGAGGTCGGGAGTTCAAAACCAGCTTGGCCAACATGGTGAAACCCCCTCTCTACTAAAACATACAAAAATTAGCCCGGCATGCTGGCGACCACCTGTAAACTCAGCTACTCGGGAAGCTGAGGCAGGATAATTCCTTGAACCTGGGAGGGGGAGGTTGCAGTGAGGCGAGATCATGCCACTGCACTTCAGCCTGGGTGACAGAATGAGACTATGTCTCAAATAAAAAAAATTATCATAAGGAGCACATAACCTAAGACCCTCACAGACACCTATGCAGTTCAGTAGGGTTCACACTCTTGTGAGAAATCTAATGCCTCTGCTTATCTGACAGAAGGCAGAACTCAGGCAGTAAAGTGAGCAATGGGGGAGTGGCTATAAATACAGATGAAGCTTTGCTCACTTGCCTGCCCGCCCACCGCTCACCTGTTTTGTGGCCTGGTTCCTGGTTAGGGACCCTTGACTCAAGCTCTACCTGATTTCTTATGGTTTATTTTGCTTTTGTCCTCAATAATTCCTTAAAATGAATATACTGTTATATTAATCAATGGCTAAGTTGCCCTAAGGATTCAGGTTGGGGTTGAATAAAGGAGAGTCCTTTATTCATATCAGCAGGTGGGGTTTCCTTCAGTAGGATTGTCTTGGTCTGTCTGGCACCTTTTAACTTAAAGTTAAGCTTCTTTTTAGCTGGTTTCTTTTCATGATTCTCCTTTCAGGTGACCGCTTCTTTCTCTTGGCCCTTTGGGCCCAGGAGTGGTGAATTTCTACTTTTGTTGATTTAGGTTACTGGATTATTCTTCGTGGTTTCCTGCTTCTCACTATTGACCTAAAAGGAAGAAGCCGAGGCAAAAGAAGCAGAAAGTTTATTTGGGCCAAGCTTGCAACCTGGGAGCATAGGTTCCAGTTGCCTGAATGTACACTCCAATTAGCAGCAGTTATAAGTAGATTTTTTGTTTTTTCGAAACTCTTTGTCTACAAAAAATTTAAAAATTCGCTGGGCATGGTGGCTCACACCTGTATTCCCAGCTACTCCAGAGACTAAGGCAGGAGGATGGTTTGAACCTGGGCAGTCAAGGCTACAGTGAACTGTGATCACGCCGCTGCACTCAGCCTGGGTAACAGAGTGAGAACTGTCTCAAAAAAAAAAAAAGTTTCAGGAAATTAAAATGTTAATTGCTACCATCTAATCCTTAGACTTCATTCAGGTTTCACTGATTGTCCTAGTAAGATCCTTATAGCAAAAAGACCAAGTTCAGTTCAATCACTTGTTGTATTTAGTTTTATTAACTCTTGTCTAATTCAGTCTGGAATGGGTCCTCAGTTTTTTTCTGATGTTCATGATCTTAACACTTAGGAAGATTACAAGTCAATTATTTTGTAGAATGTCCCTTTTATTTTATTTTATTTTATTTATTTTTTAGATGAAGTCTCGTTCTGGCGCCAGGCTGGAGTGCAGTGGCGCGATCTCAGCTCACTGCAACTGCTGCCTCCTGGGTTCGAGCGATTCTCCTGCCTCAGCCTCCCTAGTAGCTGGGACTACAGGCACGCACCACCACACCCTGCTAGTTTTTGTATTTTTAGTAGAGATGGTTTCACCATGTTGGCCAGGATGGTCTCAATCTCTTGACCTTGTGATCCGCCCGCCTCGGCCTCCCAAAGTGCTGGGATTACAGGCATAAGCCACCACACCTGGCCTCTTTTATTTTATTTTATTTTAGAGACAGAGTGTTGCTGTGTTCCGGATGCCACAGGCTGGAGTGCTGTGGCACGATCTTGGCTCACTGCAACCTCCACCTCCAAGGTTTCAGCAGTTCTCCTGCCTCAGCCTCCTGTGTAGTTGGGGTTATAGGTCCCTGACACCATTACTGGGCTGATTTTGTATTTTTAGTAGAGATGGGGTTTTACCATGTTGGCCAACCTGGTCTCGAACTCCTGACCTCAAGTGATCTGCCTGCCTTGGCCTCCCAAAGTGCTGGGATTACAGGCATGAGCCACTGCTGCTGGCCAAAATGTCCCTTAATTTGGATTGTCCAGTGTCTCCTTGTGATTAGATTCAGATTATGTATCCTTGATAGCATTAACACTGAGTTTACTTTGACTGCTTGATTAAGGTGGTGTCTGCCAGATTTTTTTTCACTGTAAAGTTATTCTTTCTCCTCTTCATAATTAATAAGTATTTTGTAGGAAGTAATTTGAAACTCTGTAGCTATTCCAGCCCTCAATAGACTTTCATATTATTTATTTATATCTGTGTTGATTCATGGTTTTCCATTTTATGCAGTAGATTACAACCTGTTACTGTCATTGCTTATTGTGTTAAAAGAAAAACTTTAGACACATTTAACAGAGTTTAATGAGCAAAGACGAATTTACAAATAAGACAGCCTCCAGAACTACAATAGGTTCAGATACAGCCTGAGGCTGCCACATGGTTGGATAACACTTGTGGACAGAAAAAGGAAAGTGACGTATAGAAAACAGGTGAGGTACAGAAACAGCTGGGTTGGTTACAGCTCATTTACTTTATTTGAACATAGTTTGAACAGTTTTCTGCCTGTGATTGGTTGAAACTTGGCTACTTTTTACAAAAGTAGATTATAGTCTGTTAATATGTTTAGTTAGGTTATAGTCACTATGTGTGGAGAAACCTTTAGGCCAAACTTAAAATCTGTAAGGAGACCACTTTAGGGTAATCTTAACAATTGTGATGCTCAAATTATTCCTGTTACTGGAAAATGGTATCTAGAAACCAAGTTCTGGGTGCTAGATGTGATCATTTCTGATGGGGTATCACTGTTTTCAGGTCCTCTTAGTAAAGTTAGACAAAGCTGGGGAATATATATTTGCATATATGTTTTTGTATATATGCACATACATATGTCTCTTTCTATATCAATCTATATTGAAACCTATGAGTTCTCACTGATTCTTTTCTTTTCTTTTTTTTAATTTTTTGGTGAGGGGGAAGGAGTTTCGCTTCTTGTTGCCCAGGCTGGAGTACAGTGATGCGACTTTAGCTCACTGCAGCTTCTGCCTCCAGAGTTCAAACAATTCTCCTGTTTCAGCCTCCTGAGTAGCTGAGATTACAGGCATGTACCACCACACTGGCCTAACTTTTATTTTTTTAAGTAGAAACAGGGTTTTCCCATGTTGGTCAGGCTGGTCTCAAACTCCTGACCTCAAGTGATCTGCCCGCCTCAGCCTCCCAAAATGCTGGGATTATAGGCGTGAGCCACCGCACCTGGCCATCTTTAATTTAATGGTTTATGAGGGGATTTTTGATATCATTTTTTTTTCAAGATGGGCTCACTCTGTAACCCCAGCTGGAGCACAGAGGTGTGATGTTGGCTTACTGGAACCTCTACCTCTGAGGCTCCAGTGAGCCTCCAAAGTGCTGGTATTACAAGTGTGCACCACCATGCTTGACCAATTGTTTTCTGGGTGGCTGAGGCAGGCAGATCACTTTGCATCTAGGAGTTTGAGACCAGCCTGGGCAACATGGCAAAACCCCATCTCTACATTAAAATACAAAAATTAGCCAGGCATGGGGGCACGTGCCTGTAGTCCCAGCTACTTGGGAGGCTAAGGTGGAAGGACTGCTTGAGCCTGGGAAGTTGAGGCTGCAGTAAGCTGTGATTATGCCACTGCACTCTAGTCTGGGCAACAGAGCAAAACCTCGTTTCAGGAAAAAAAAAAAAAAAGTTGGGAGGGATACATAGTAGGTATATATATTGATGAAGTACATGAGATACTTTGATACAGCCATACAATGCATAGTAATGACATCAGGGTAAATGGGATATCCATACCTCAAGCATTTATCCTTCATGTTACAAACATTCCAGTTATGCTCTCAAAGTTATTTTGAAATGTACAGTAAATTTTTGTTGGCTGTAGTTGCCATGTTGTGCTATGAAATACTAGATCTTCATTTTATCTATTTTTTTGTGCCTATTAACCAACCCCCGTCCCCCCCACCCCCACTGCTCTTCCTAGCCTCTTATAATGATCATTTCACTTTCTGTCTTCATGAATTCAAGTGTTTTAATTTTTAGCTCCCACAAATGAATGAAAACATGGGAAGTTCGTCTTTCTGTGCCTGGTTTATTTCACTTAACATAATGTGTTCATTCCAGTTCTATCCATGTTTTTGTAAATGACAGGGTTTTACTCTTTTTATGGCTGAATAATACTCCATTTTGTATATGTACCGCATTTTCTTTTTTTTTTCTTTTTTCTTTTTCTTTTTTTTAGAAAAAGAAAAGGAGAAAAAGAAACAGCAAAAGAAAGAAAAAAAAGAATGAAAGAGAGAAAGAAAGAGGACAAGAAAGAGGGAGAGAGAATAGGATTCTTGTTTTATTGCCTAGGCTAGAATGCAGTCTAAAAATGGGTATTAAAAACCTCTTTTATGCCAATAATTGTGCTTAACAATGGAGACAGGAAGGAACAGGGGATGAAAATAACAAATAAGCAGACAACCAATATTTTATTTAAACCTGTGAAATGCTATGCAATTGCTGGGGAGTGATTTACTTCCAATTATGTGGTCACTTTTAAAATAGGTATAATGTGATACTGAGAAAAATGTATATTTTGTGGATTTGGGGAGGAGAGTTCTGTAAATATTTGTTAAGTCTAGTTGTTCCAGGTCTGAGTTCAAGTCCTGGATATCCT